>JZLH01S0126626.1:0-10946 GCA_001188425.1 Eucidaris tribuloides
TGAGACAGATAGTGGTAATAGGTCTGTGTGTGGCACTCTGTATACATTTTTTTTTTTTTTTTTTGGAAGAGATCCTAGTTCTGATAACATGATTACAAAGTGAAAACACAGCAGTTGGGTATTTTCACATAAATTGAGGTCATAAAACCATGGCCAAAAGGCAATAAAAATGGATGACAACTCATAGTAACTAGTATTTTCCCATATGTTGACAATTAAGGGTTTAAACGGATTGTAAAATTGCAAAACATTTTGCTTTTTAACGTTCGTGTGAACGTCGTTTAAACGTTTTGACTCAGTCCTACTCTTTTGCCATTTGGGGGGCAAAATCGCCCCGCACCTTTGTGTATTTTTTCCCTGTGTGCAAGTATGTCTGTTTTATATGTGTACAGTATCACCACCATTCCACTAACAGATAATCAGTACTCCCAATTTTTTGAGCAAAGTAAATGAGTTTCATTTTGGTGCAAACTTTTTACCATGGTATTGTCAATACTTGTGAGGAGATGTTAGATTAAATCTAAACATTCGGTTACTTATAACTCAGAAGCGGCAATATTGCACGACGCGCAGTACCCGGGTTACGGTTACGCCGCGGGTACCGCGTTGTGCAGCGCACCGTCTTGTGATTAAAAAATGTATTTTTTCAGTTTTATGATCGATGAAAATCAAGTGTGCGTGGAGTGTGTGATGCAGAGCGCTGCGTGCAAGTGGACAACAAAAAGCCATAAACTTACGAAAAAAGGGTAAAATGAATTTTAATTGTGTTATTTCACCCTTATTTCATAACTTTTACAATAATTTGTAACCCAGGGTTACAGTGCCTGAAAATAAATTAAATAATTCAAACAAATGTGCGAATTTCTAGCTTGGGTACCCGGCGGATAGGTTATGGCGTGGTGCATCATATGCAAACTGATAATAGTGACTATGGGCACTATATTTCAAGGAGATAAAGATCTGGCAATATGAAAAAAATTTCCGTAATTGTTTTAATAAGCAACCTAATGTCTTACAAATATGAATTTACTTTGCATGTTTGTGTGTGTTTGTTTATGTGTGTATGTGTGTGTATTGTGTGTTGTGTGTGTATGTGCATGTGCATGTGTGTGTTTGTGACACACACTGATATGTTTGTGTTGGTGGGTTGGTGGGTACGTATTTATGTGTGCAGATGTAGATGTCTTAAAGTTTAAATAAGTGTATGATTGTAACGGTCGATGATCATGTATGTGTGTGTGTCTATTTAAGTATGTATAAAGCTTGCTCTTTACAAGGTAACTTATATTTTGAATTCATGTCTGAAGCTTTTTGCAACATACTGACCAAACCTTAAAGGAAGATACAGCCGGCAACTAACGGGAATAAGTTTAGAAAGATTTCGGGGTGACTGTCAGTTCTTTGCCAACCAATCAGATCACACATGCGCTGGCCTTGAGCTGACCTGACGTGGGCGATGCTCCGATGCGTATTAATTGCGCCATATTAATTTATGCACTTTTTGAATCAATAAGCTCCTCCCCCTGTTGCTGTTTCGGCGATTTTCTTCGGTGGAAGAATTTCGCAAAGACGTCAAATTATTACAGAAATTTACTAATTGATAGGACCTTGCTGAGGATAAGTGTCACACAGTACCCCTTATTTTGGCTTTCTTTATCATCATATACCATAATTCTCACAAACCCACAATGTCAATTCTTTTCTTAACTTTATTCCTGTTAGTTGCCGGCTACATCTTTAACCTCAGCTTTAAATGCATCACCAAGGTTAAGGTGAGGGTCTAGCAAGGAACCTCCTAATATGTAAAATACTCATTCCCTGTGGCCAATTTCATCAAAGGTTTTCTTATAATTTCTCTTGAGAAGCCTGTTGAAGTCAAGGATTTATGTTGTCATGGTCGGTAAATTTAAAACTAACATGATGAACTGCGTCAGGAGACTGATTTGATCAGATATTGAAGCAGACTTAATGAAATTTATCCTGACTACAGGGAGTTTCTTCCCATTTGCATTAATGATGAGTGGATCATACGTGAATTTCATAAAATCAGAAAGACAGCAATATATAACTCCTGCTTCTGTATTAGTTGGAGGTTGCCTCTTTCACTGTCTTCCTAAGTAGTTTATCCAAGGAATTGCGTTACAATGTTTGTCTTTGTACATTTCTTCTTCACTTGTCAATTTGGTGAGTGTTTGAATTTGCCAGATTGGTTTGATTGGCGAAACACAGTTCAACGTAATCATGATAAATCTGTTCTGCTGAGAGGTAAACGAGCCAGCTTGCAAAGTTCTTGATCATTTTGACCCGCAATCTTTTCAGGGCTTCATTTTTAGACCTTATCAATATCAGAGACAGTAGTAGCATGGAGGAACATGAAGCTCAAATTTCTTCTCAATGGAAACAGCATGAAACGATGCACCACGTGCTACGCTGGGGTACCGTTGTACCCTGGTGTACCGCATTGTGTAGTGCCCTCTTGTGTCCAAAAATGATTATGATCACTGAGATCAGTGGTTATGATGCAGAAGCTGAACAAGTGTACAACAAAAGACATACATTTACGAAAAATGGGGTGAAAATTAGTGTTGCACGACTAAGTCGCGAAAAGTCATAGTCGCGACTGCCTACACGGAGTTGCGACTCCGACTATCGGAACGCAATAGTCAAAGTTTTATCATATGTTAATTTGTATCAAAAACTGAGTCAAAAGATGTAAAAATTGAACAGAACTACTAATCATTGTTAATGATGGCATTGCGTATGTGTACGGCAGCTTGATCTTTTGACTCTTTAGTCTTTTCCTTTACGTTTTTCATTGTGAATCGGCCATAATCTACCATCAAACAGAACTGCCAAAATGTACTTGGATCAGCCTATAATCGTGCAATGCTATCATACATTGTGTTGCCGTATACGTTGCACTCACTACGACTCCGACTGCGACACCCATGCACCCCACACCACCAATCTTGAACACACTAAGGATGGGCGACTAGTCGACTCTCTAGAATGCTGAAGTCGTGCAACACTAGTGAAAATGAAGCTAAAGTTGTTATTTTCACACTTCAAACATGATTTTTACACAGTTTTGTAACACAGGGCACAGTGCCCCCCCCCCCCCAAAAAAAAATCAACAAAATGGCAAATTTTTATTTGGTACCTCAGGGTACCATTTACATTGTATGTTATCTAATGATGCCTTTAAAAGACCTCATACCTAATGAAAGCCTCATTTTCATTAGGTTTCATTGGGTGAAATGTGTCAAAGAAACGTCATGATACGGTGAGTTATCCGAAGAGTGAAATGGCTGTACATTCATTAGAAATGCATAGTTCTACAGGAATGAGAAATTAGTTATCCGAAGATTGAGATGGCTGTACATTCATAAGAAATGCATAGTTCTACAGGAGGGAGAAATTAATTTGTTGCAAGCTTGCTAATTATCGAACATTGTGCATGATGGCCACATATTTCAGTAATGAATAATTTTGCACTCCTGCAACTCAATATTCCTACACGAGCAAGTTATTTGGAGGGAAAGATCAGAATATATCACAAGTGATATGGTTAAGGCTAACATTGTGGAGCTTCAATTTAAAAAAAAAAAATTGTCAAACTCCGAAATCTGAGCTACGTAGAATTGCTTAAATGGACAAATAAACACCCTAGAGAACAAAAGTTTGAAAAGTTATGCTGCCACTGGCACGATATGCATGAATGAACAATTTTCACTGCGATGGAGTATAAGATAGCCTAGATCCACACACAGTAACTCCATGGGAGGAAATGGGCATGGTGAATCCGGTCGACCTGAGTGCTCATAGATTTTCACTTTTTAAAAGCACTAAATCATCATTTTGAAATACAGGCAACTCCCATTATAACGTAGCCCTCGGGACCGGCAGTTTTCTTTTGTTGTATCAAAATTGTGTTATAACCAAACATTGAAAGTATATAAGGATATTTAGATTTAATAATTTTGGAACCTGAATTTCTACTTTGTTGTAACAGGCATTTTGTTATAATTGGAGTGCACTGTACATTTTTTTTTTCAGGGCTTCATGTTTAGACCTTATCAAAGACACTTTGAGCATGGAGGATTATGTGGCTCACATTTTTAAAAAACTGTAGTCATTGTTAGCCTGTGGCTTTAAATATGATAGCGCAAGTCATTAATCCATTTGGATCTGGTTTTATGATTGAGGTGGATGCTGCATGAAAGTGATCCTGTCTTGCACAACATTTCTAATTCTTTTGTCCCTAGAATGGAAGACATGAATTCTTTTCTCTCAAATAATTCACCCTTTCTCGAGGCACAAACGGCCATGTTGTAGTTGGTCAAACTGGCAAAACGTCAAGGAAGGTGTGAAATCGTTCCATTATGTTAAGTAAAAGATCATATAATGTGCGTGAAGTGATGGAGTCTATTGCTGCAGGGCCTGTTATTGTCCCCGCCGAACAAAGTTTGCGAGGGTACTATGAAATGGGATCCGTACGTGTGTGTGTATGTGGGTGTGTCTGTCTGTCTGTGTACTCAAAATATTAAAAAATGCTACTTCTACATTTCACAACGGATTTTGATTCTGTGTGGATTATCTGATAGGGCTTGGAGGGGGCTTGGTTGAGGGTTACAGAATTCTGGAATCATTTGATTATGCAAATTTATGCAAATTTCTTAAAAAACACAGGTTTGCTACTTCTACATTTCACTGTGGATTTTGATTCTGTTTAGTTTATCTGATAGGGCTTGGTGGGGGCTTCCAAACTTCTACACAGAATTCTGAAATTCATTAATTTTGCAAATTTATGCAAATTTATTCAAAATCAATGCTAAATGCTACTTCTCTTATATTGCACCGCAGATTTCAATTCTGATTAGTTTATGAGATAGGGTTTGGTGGGGGCTTCCAAACTTTTATACAGAGTTCTGAAATTTATTAATTATGCAAATTATTTGAATTTATTCAAAATTAAGGAAAAATGCTAACTTCAACATTCATGCCAATCCACAGATCTATACTTTCAGCAGGGGCATATATACGCACCGCATAATTTACTGATTCACTTGTTTCAATGGAACCTGGGAAGCCCTAGCTTTTAATGTGTCAAGTCTTTTTGAACAGTGCTGCATTGAGCAGCTTTTGGAGTTCAGTGTCAGCTTCAAAAAGCTATAACTCATTACGCACATGCAGTAGAGAAAGTGTTGTGATTTTTTTACTCTATTTTGACTCAGTGATTATATACAAACACATCGAAGAGGTAAATATACTGTTTTCTCCAAATTTGTCTTGAAGGTACAGCATGCTTCAGATGTTTCAAACACTCCGACAACTCAAATTTGAGTGATTTATCACTTACTTCCTTTTACTATCCGGTTATAGCATTAATCTCTTAAAGCCACAGTATAACATTGACCACAGTTTAAAATATCTGAGCTACATAATCCTCCATGCTCTAAGTGTCTTAGATAAGGTCTAAAAATGAAGCCCTGAAAAAATTGTATTTCAAAATAAATTAAATAATTATTTAGTGCTTTAAAAAAAATGAGAATCGTAAATTGACCAGATTCACCTGCCCATTTCCTCCCGTAGACTTACTGTGTGTAGATCTATGCTATTTTGTACCCAGCGCGAATATTAATTGTTTATTCATTCATATCTTGCCAGTGGCAGCATAAATTTCCAAACTTTTGTATTCTGGGGTGTTTATTTGTCCATTCAAACACTACTGTGTAGTTCAGATAGCAAAGTTTGACAATTTTGTAATTTGAAGCTCCACAATGTTAGCCTGTGTCCTTAATGTGGTGATCAAATTTGAACAAAAAAGTAGTATTCATTCAGAGTATTTGACCAAAGGTGTCAACCTTTCCTATGTATCAGTATCATGTCGTAATGAGGCCATGTCTTCAACATGTAAACCCATACTGTACTACACTGAGAAAATCACATACAAAGTCTGTGTAGTTTCATTGTAATGGTGCCGAGAGACTTAATGGTATTCTGTACATACCTTGGTAGAACTGTAATTATTTCCAGGGTGAAACTTGTTTTGTGAGGAAACCATTTTGTAATTGAAGCAACACAATGACGCAAATGCAACTGAAGAAGGGATTGTTACTACAGGGCATCATACCGTATTGCCCCCTGGTCGTAATTGAAACTGTGTGACTGATAAATTTATGGGATTAAATTTTGCGTGCTTTGTGTCATTTTTTTTTATAACTGAAGATTAAATATGTTGTGTAATGGAGAGTGCTCAGATAAGGTTGTTATCTCGGGTAATAGGAACAGGGTCGTGCTGTGTTTGTGAGTTTTAGAAAAGCTTATGTCAATTTATTATTGCTTGTAATATTCAGTAAAGATTACAAAGCACTACCCTGATAATGTAATTGGATTAAAATTTGTGTGCTTTTCTTCTAAGTTATTTTTTTGTGTGAAGATTCAAGCGAAATTGGAAAAAAAGAGAATGACATGATTACATGTGTATCTAGGATGATTGTAACAATATCTTCGAGCTTGATAAAAGATATTCATGTAAAATTGCTTGAAAATGCAGTGTTGGTTCTGATAAGTGCTGCATTAGTTCATTTATTTTCAAAACCACTTAACCTACATGTACCTTGAAAACATTTCGTTTAGCTATTATTCAAACAACATTTGTAATCTCTGTTTCAGGGAAGAAGTATATTGTTACTCCCTGGAACAGCAGTGCCAATACACTAGCATTCATAGTATTTTTGTTCCACAGCAATTATTTGTCAAATATTTTGATTGCAATGAAGTTACTTAAACACTAAGCACTGTATACCCATGCCATCATCTCCTTGCAAATACTAAGAACCAGGGTAGGAATTAAGGTGATTTTAGGGGGCGATTTGGGCTTTGCCAAGGGCTAAATCGCCCGTCGCCCTGGGTTATTTCCCACGCTGCTAAGAACAAATTGATCATGTTTCTGCATTATAATGACATATAACAGTTATCTGAAACCTAAAAATTCAGAATGATGGTGGATCTACGTGGTCAGTGAACCTTTGTTGATACAACGCTAGATGAGATTTTAGAGTATCACACCACATATCGTTATCGTCACATCATATGTCACATGTGTAATCTAGAAATCACATCAATCATCTCATTCAAGTATTAGCCATTCAATGACATCTGCAGGGAACCTGTATAATTGTAAAATAGCAGATACTTCAAGTACATGTGAAGTATAGATACTTTTAGTTTCAGTTGTGGCAAAAGTGACTTTGATATACAAGCTTTAAAGGTAAATGACATGATTGGGGGTAGTCCTCAACTTGGGGTGAAACTATTCTAGAATCAAGTAAACTATGCAAGGATTCTACTGTGAAATTTTTGTAGTCAAAAGTTGACTCATTTTGAAATAATGTCCATCAGTATGCCTTGTAACAGACAAATTTGTAGTGTACCCTTCTATGGGGATTAAATCTATCGTGCCCCGATGAAATTAAACTTCTTGCCTGTTCATGCTTGATTCTCCTGAAGTAAACAAACTGGAGACAAATCCTTTCAGCCAGATCTACTCCAGCAGGTGTACATTTGGTGTATCTTTCAACCAGTTTGGTTCTAACAGCATTTTTTATTTCTCCCAATCATGTCACTGCCCTTTAGAGTCCTGTAGAAACAACGTAGAATGTTAATGAGTCCATGTGTAGTGAATAATGTAGAAATAGGGCAGGACATGTGCTGTACAATGACAGTATATCCTAACTTTGCCAAATACATTTCAGTGTGACATATTATTATTAACCTGTTTCACACAACTTCTACCCGTTTGGCTTCTAGCAGGTGACTGTAATGGTTGATTTCTAAACATGGCCTGAAGCCTGAGGTGGTGATACATATTCCATAATTCCAGTATAACCAGCTATCAAACAATATTTTTAATTCAAAATATGATGGTATTGTGGTTCTTCAGGGGGTTGGGGGTAGGGGTTGAGAACGTTACAAGTTTTCAAAGACTGGGAATTGAAACTTCACATGTGGACCAACTGCTTCGCTGGTAGACTTCAAACTTATAATTGTTGATTTGTCATTACTACTGCTGGCAGGGACTAGAAAAGCGAACTTAATCACTATTACCTGCAGGCATCCAATCCCATGTACTGATATGCATATTGATGTGTGACCACAACACTGGGTTTTCACCCTTCTCTTTTCGATGAAGTGTGTGGGTTATTACGTGGTGGGATGTCTCTGTTTCAACACGAGACCTCCGGCTTTACGTCCTGTCGAAGAGATGGGGTAATAGAGATAAAGTGTCTTACCCAAGGACACAATCACCATGATGTGAACTTGCACCAAAGAGCTTGAAAGCGGGAATCCAAAGTCTTATCCACTCAGCCATGACGCCTCCCCAAAATAATGTGTTGTTTAATTATTGATGCTCTAAACATGTAGGACATGTTCAATTGTTTAATTAAATTAAATTCTCGAAAGCAAGATTTATTAGTCTGAATATGACATACTCATGGCCTTCTACCTAACAAGTAAAAGTGAAGAGGTCACAGGCCATTGTTAATCCATGGCTGTTATCTTCACAAGATGTGAATGTATTTGTGTATTGTAACACCACATATACTTCCTTCTCCTCCTCTCTTCTTCCTCTTCTCCTCCTCCTTCTTCTTCTTCGTCGTCTTCTTCTCCTCCTCCTCCTCCTCCTCCTCCTCCTCCTTCAGTTAAGTTGTGATGATAAAGATGATGGTGATGATGAGGATGGTTATGGTAAGGATATTGGTAATGATGATCATGATTATGATGACCTTTTGATGAGGAGGAGTAAGATGTGATGTGATGATGACAATGATGATCTCAATAATGAGATTGCTCTTGCAGTTGTTGTGTTTGGCAATCAACAATAGCACTAACCATTTTTAGTCACATTTAACTAATATTTTAATGTGAAATTCAGTTGGGATTGATATACATTGTAACGATTCTAAACAAATACCAAACTGATCTTGCCAAAACTACATGTATTAGTGGCGTTATTGATTCTTCCATACTTAATGTTACTGTATGTACCAGTACACTATGAAAGATGTAAGATTGATACTGCTTGAAGTGCTATGATTTATTGGCTGTTATCAATTTCTATATTTTGTTTTCTTCTGTTCTCATTTATCAATGCAGCATAATGCTCCAATCCCGCAAGGTGGCCGTGGATGTGTTCAGTTTGTCACCCAGTATCAGCATTCCAGCGGACAGAGGCGTGTCCGCGTTACCACACTGGCTCGAAAGTGAGTACTCCACCATTTTTACAATTTTGTTTTTTGTTATTGACAGGTTGTTAGGCTGTGTCAAGCCCCTCTCCATGTATGTGTCGTACAATGGGGATACAGCAGTCAATGACAAAAAAAAAATGTGTTGTCTAAAATTCAGGTGTTTCATGATGGAAAATGTAGTTATAGACCCTTGTTGTAGAGTTTTGAGCACGTCTAAAAAAAATTGATCCTTGCACCATTTTGGCAGTCATCCGAGGCCCTCAGAATCATAAGAATTTCAAATGATAGACCTGCAATTATGAAACACGCAACCCACGATAGTTGTAGTTGTAATCTTGTGATTGTTTTATGGCAAATGAGCAATTGCAGGACTGTTGTATGACAGTTTTTGTGTCTTATACCAATTTACAGGGATTCATATTTGTTATTGGAATGTTGTACCATTGACTTGTAACAGTCCTGACGTAGTTCTCCAGAATCATGCAACATATGCCACAGCATCTTTCAGACTTTCAAGTCCAGTTTTCCAAATTGTATGTCAAGGTCCTCCGTTGTAGCCCGTCAAAAATTGTGTGACAGAAAAATTTGTACCTTGTATAACAGGTGCTTCTTCTTCTTCTTCTTCTTCTTCTTCTTCTTCTTCTTCTTCTCCTTCTTCTTCTTCATGTTTTCTATTTTTTCTTCTTCCTCCTCCTCTTCTTGTTTCTTCATCTTTTTTTCCTTTCTCTTCTCCCTTTTCTTCTTCTTTTTTATGCCTCCGCAACGAAGTTGCCGGCGGCATCATGTTTTTGGGTTGTCCGTCCGTCCGTTACCGGTCCTCGTTACCGCGATAACTCAAGACCAGCTGATCGGATTTTGATGTAACTAGGTCCAAGTATATACCATGGGGCAACAATGAATTGATTAGATTTTGGGGTTGAAAGGTCAAAGGTCACAGGGCCTAAAACATGTCTGATTTGGGCTTGTTACCAAGATGACTTAAGAATGGCTCGTCGGATTTTGATGTAACATGGATGAAGTATGCATTAAGGCAACAATGAACTGATTAGATTTTGGGGTTCAAAGGTCAAGGTCACAGGGCCTCAAACATAATCTGAATTGGGCCCGTTACCATGATAACTTAAGAATTGCTTGTAGGATTTTGATGTTACTTGGGTGAAGTATGCACTATAAGGCAACAATTAACTGATTAGATTTTGGGGTTGAAAGGTCAAAGGTCGAAGCTCACGAGGCCCCATTCTTATTGTCTTTACCACGATAACGCGAGAACAGCTTATCGGATATTGATGTAACTTGGGTGAAGTAAGTTTTATAAGGCACCAATGAAGTGTTCAGATTTTGAGGTTGAAAGGTTGAAGGTCAAATGTCACGAGGCTCCATACTTGGTGTTTTTACCACAGTAACTTGAGAACGTCTTATCGGATATTAATGTGACTTGGGTGAAGTACATGTATGTGTTATGGGGCACTGATGAATTGATGAGATTTCAGAGTTGAACGGTCAAAGGTCACGAGGCCCCGAACATTTCAATTTTGGAATTGGACGGGGGTGCGGAGGCATACCCACTGGCTGCGCGCAGCCGAGAATTCATCTAATTTCCCCCTGTTTTCCGTCTTTCCCCTCCTCTTCTTCTTCTTGTTTCTTTGTCTTTCTTCTTCTTCTTCTTCTTCTTCTTCTTCTTCTTCTTCTCTCTTC
>JZLH01S0126637.1:1189-13354 GCA_001188425.1 Eucidaris tribuloides
AGAGAGAAGATAATTCAATGAAGCGCAGCGTGGGTCAGTGACGCGCAAAAAAACAAAACAAAAAAAAAATACGGGAAATGAATGTCGGGGAACTTATCTGGCATTCCAGCTCAACGTCCTTACGAGGTCCCAGATCTGACCAGGGTCCGTGGTTCGACCTTTCTTGTCCCATGACACGTGCCGTAAGGTCATTAACAATTTTACAGAACTTGAAGCTATTTTTAAAACCCCACTGGATAGCTATCGTGTACAATTCAAAGCCGTCTATCACTTTCTTTACGTTTGAACTGGATCTCTTCGTAGCTGATAGTAGCCCCGCAACTGGAGGCTCAGTCATCGCCATTTTGCTGTCTAGTTCTGGGCAAATTCGTCCTGTTTAATTTTCTGGTCTTCACCGTCACAGGGAGCCATCGGAGGTTTCAAATACTTCCCTGTTCTTTGCATTATGTCGGCAGTATAACCGTCGAAGTCAAAACAGTACTGTTGTTGTCAATATGTCATAGTTCATTCAATCCATGGGTAGTACTGATACTTTTCTTGTGTCGTTGTTGGCTGATGGTTGTGGATGCATGAATGCAAAAAAAAAAAAAATACAGGAAAATTCTGTGGAAGGGACAAGGTGATTTAATAGTCTTAACCATAAAAGCAAATTAGTAAGTGATATTTCTGACTGGGAATTTCTGATTCATGCTAAGTTAGTTACAAAACAATGTCTACGTTAATAATTATTACAATAAATAATATAACAAAGCAATTTAGTTATGTAATGGTGAAAAAAATAATCGTGGGAATCATGAATTTTAATGTGATAATTAAAAGTGGAATCTGATGAAATCTAGCAGGCTCAAGTGTTCGTGTGGACAGGAAGTCCAGCGGAAGAGCCAGGATGTGTAGTGTGTGTGTGTGTCGTGTGTGTGTGTGTGTGTTGTGTGTGTGTGTGTGTGTGTGTGTGTGTGTGTGTGTGTGTGTATGTGTGTGTGTGTATAGTATGTGGTGCATTTTGTGGTGTGTGTGTGTGTGTGTGTGTGTCGTGTGTGTGTGTGTGTGTGTGTGTGTACTGGTAGTTGTGAGTGTGAGTGTGTTATTGGAAAAAAGGAAACTAAACTTTCTAAACTTGAATTTTCTTCCCCTTCAAATACAGATCGTTGACTATTTCAATACACAATTAATTAAGACGTATGCATGGCAATTTTGAGATATTAGCCAATGGCCTGTTGTGTTGAAAGTCACAACCATAGCAGGTTTAAAAATTGAGCTGCCAAAATTGTTTCATATTTACGCTAAATCGACGGGAAAGTTAGTTATGATCACTCATTCATTTCAAAAGAAAATATAAAATTAAGAGCAGTCTCGAAATCATTTTTTTTACAGCATTCTAACAATTATTTTTTCAAAAAGCAATCACAAAACCATCGCATTTGATTTGAAGATTTGACTCCCCCAATCCTGTTTCAGCACATTTTTTTTTTTCTGGCATTCAAAAAAATCAGGGGGCATAAAAATTAGAATGTTATTGACTGGTGTGTACGAAGTCTGTTACCCACCCCGCCCCCGCGCAACTATAATTGAATTGTGCCGTTGAACCCACCCATTTTCAGCCCTGAATTTTAGTTCCAGTTTCACTGACCTCCAAATTGTTATCAATAATCTGTTATCAATCACTCCTCGGCGTACTAAAATCATTCAATTCGCCCCTTCTCGCAGCTAACAGATACAAAATAAGTGGGGGGGGATGACTGAGAAAAACAAGAACCGCTTGGTTTTTTTATGGAAAATAATATGAATGACATAATCCCACAAAGCATTCACTGTAATTCACAACGGCATGATACGCCAACTAAAATACTGGTTTAGGCAAAACATTGAGGACCCATATCAGCATTTTATTTAGCAAAGATTACATTTTTTTAAAGTTTGACCAGCGGAGGTACAAAGTTTGTATTCCCTTGGGTATGACTTTGACAATGAAGAAAACGCCAACTGTGAATGACGGGGAATCATGTACATGGTATCAACAATGGTATATCACTGTTTTTTTGTTTGTTTCCCTTTACCAACACTGTGATTCTTCCATGTAGTCAGAAGTCAGGCCGGCACAAGAGAATTATGTTCTGCCTTGTCACTTTGTTTTTTGGGACCTTTTTCAAATTTAACATACGAAAAACATTTTTTCGTCCACTTTCATGATCTGAACCCGACTGGGATGCCGGCAATGGCAGCCAGTTGCACGGATTGCTAACTGGTTCCCTTCAATAAAATCAGCATTGACGGAAGGGCCATCACTAGCCAGGACCCGCCGCTAGCGGCAGGTCAAGGGCTAGCCAATCACCTGCTAGTCAAGTTATAAACTTCGCATGTTGGAAGAGTGGTTGATTGACCGGCGGCGGGTGAACAGCAACATTTGACGGCGTGCTTACATCAAAGATTTGTTTATCTCTGAATTGGAAATGTGAGTTTCCGTATTGTGCGCACCGATGTGCTCTGGCAAAAAACCAGAACAAGGTAGCCGGAGCTGTGTTGGTGCACCGTCCCGTGAAGAGAAATGCATGAGATTTTCCCGCGAGCTTTGGGGGGAGTCAGTTTCAGTTGCCATATCGGAAGTCAGTAGTATGTGGTCATAGATAGTGTGTCGGCTGGCAGCTATGTGTGGCTTTAAATCTGTTGGGCATTCAGCCTCAATCTAAGCCTATTAGAATAATCAAAGTCTCAAGAGCTTACCGCTTCGGCGCGGAGGGGGCACATCCGCCCCTCCGCGCCTCCCCCTGCGGCACGCTTCGCGTGCGCGTCGGCGCTTTGCGCGCGATCTTGTTTGTAAAAGGCCGACAACCCCTGAAAGGGACCTGGCGAGAACGCTGATTCCATTACATATACTTATTGTGACACATTACACTGTGTAAGAGGAAATGCACCATGTCACTTTTTACAGGTACATGTTATAATGCAGTAGGGGCCTTCCCACCATCTGTCTGTACACTTACAGGTCAAATGTGCCATTGTACCCTGTGTAAGTATGTTAACTTTTTCATATAAATGTACACACTTTTATGTGGTAAATTGGTAATGCCAGCAGAAAGTGTATTGAATTGACTACAAGTGCTACACTTTTTTTCAAATGGCCTACTTTTCTTACTGGTTGCAGGAAACCATTTTAATCTTTATACTTTTAGAAGGGGCAGGGGATCTCTTTTGCACGCCTAACTAGACATGCGCTACGTCAGAATTAACATTGTGTAAATACAATGCATTTAGAAGAAATGCCATCTGGGGAACCTTTAGCAAAATAATAGAGCTAGAAACGGCGGTGGTCAGTTTTAGGTGAATTTTAGTGACCGTTAGACTCTATTTTGATTTTTTTGGTTGGCGAGAAAAAAATTGCTACGCATATGAACATACCTAAACGGCTGATTGTTTGTTCTTTCACATTTCAAATTCCTATCGCCACTACTGACACAGGACCAAATTTCACAGACATGCCTTTCATCAATAGCCTAAAGGGGCATAGGGCTGAATATTATTATAGGTCTGTGGGGCGTGTTTTGGCCAAATGAGATCCACTGCCGATTTAAGTTATAGTTTAATCTTCAATGGTGGGAATGATTACAATTTGATTTGCAAGGAAATTGTTTATTTTTGTGTAGTCAACAATAGCCAACAGGAGGTCAGTATGTTGAGCCATAGTTTACATTGGACCAATGTAAGTACTATTTTCTCAAAAAGTTAATTTACTCAAACCCCCAACTTTTGTGTTCTTATAAAACACAAAGAAGTCCTCCTACAGCACAGAAAACATGGAATAATCTTTCACAGCTGACACCAAATTGGCAGGAAAGTACAAAATCAATTGAAACTGGCTCACAGAACAAAAGGTCACGTTAATGAATTAATCTTGAAAGCCAGCCTCAGTGAATGTAATATACATCTCATTTCCCAAAACATGACTTTATAGTTATTATATTTGTCGTAGACTTTAAGGAGAGCAACTACAGTATTGGTGGTAGATTGTGCTCATCTTTTCTCATATATGTTTTAGCAAGGTCACATACACAAGATAAATGCTCTCCTTTTAAACAAAATCTAATGCATAATGGAAAACATGTTCTCAAGGCATAAATTATTCAGCAGCAAAAGCAGCTCTTCAATCATTTCCAATTTGATTACTAATATTCCATCTTGGGCCAACTTGGTCCCTATCCGGGAAGTGTTGGTAGCGACTCATAATATGGCATGCTGTGACTGTACACCCTGTATTCACGTTATTAATGGTACATTCAGCAGGCGACATGGTAATTGGTTTTCATGATGTGCATGGAGCAGGCGTGTTAAGCACATGAATGAAACCAGTGATGATAATAGTCTCTCTCTCTCTGGTGCTTAATTGAACATTTAATGCTTGCCATCTGTTCAGCTGGTAACAGTGTTGTACCGTCTCACACCCCATCACCACATCTTGGTTAGACTTCTGCTGGTGTATGGCAAAATCGGGGGCCTTCATCTTATAGTTACATGGATAACATCAATGCAGACTTTTGTGGGCATATATTTAGGCTTATACAATCTCTGGGTACATGTAAAGATGTGAAAAAATGGTGTTAGATTGAGATTGATTTGTCAACGAGAAAACCTGATTTGTATTTTTTTCTGTCCAGGTTGGACACCTGAGTGAACATTTAGGCCTAGTTTTCTGTGTGTTTATAGTTACTTAATGTAGATCGTATCATGTATAAGGCTACGAAGCTGGGCAACGAAGGTCATGAATGAATTTTAAGATAGTACGTTACAATGGAGACCAATGAGAAAATAATATAAAGTTTAAATAAATGATTTTATAGAGATAAATATATGTCATGTTTGTTGAAAAACCCTAGTCATGATAGTGGCAGTGTGGCATTGTGGCAGTATTCAGAATATGTTTGTACAGAATGACAGGAGATGTTGCAGATTGAATTTTTGAGAGTTAAACACAGTCAGCAGATGGGTCTATGACATGGGCAGATTGGAACTGAAACAAGTCTTTACATTACTGGCTAAGGAAGATTGGGATCAATCTGAGTTTCTGTAACATCTCCCTTATCTGCTGTAGATTATAATTTACGAAGTAATGCACCCACACAACTTCATGCGTAGCATCATGCAGCAAAAAAAATATTTCTCACACAGTGACTGACAGGGA
Source organism: Eucidaris tribuloides (assembly GCA_001188425.1). NCBI lineage: Eukaryota > Metazoa > Echinodermata > Echinoidea > Cidaroida > Cidaridae > Eucidaris > Eucidaris tribuloides. The sequence goes on from JZLH01S0126637.1 coordinate 6,360, forward strand.
TAAAAGGAGTCCTGACTGAACTCTGATATTGTCTACAATTCTATCATTAACTGAACACGTCAAAAGGACAAGGGCACCTTCACATGCCAAAAATTCAGGGGCAGCGCAGGACAACAAGGTAAACAGTGACAGTGTACGGGGGGGGGGGGGGGGGGGGGAGGGAGCAGTGTCATTACAAGGTGTAGTACACCATGCGCGGTGTACTGGAATTTCAAATGGACCCTAAACAAGTAATTGAAAGTCGATGCTCAGAAAAGCCATAAACAAAGTAATAGTAAGTTAATCGGCTAATCTCAAAAGATAACCCTTTTGAAGTAAAACCTTCTGTAAAGCATACGCCTTTTTTCCTGATTTTGGTGATGTTTGATACCCTTTTCAATGTAACGCGCGTACATGCTCGTCCGATCGTGAAAAACAACGCCCTTTTTTACATGTTTTTTCACGGTACGCGCATGTGTACACATTGTAAATGACACTGAGCCCCCGCCCCCTGTACACACACAATCATCACAAACAATAATTCAGGGAATCAACACCACCTTGACTGCACTGTGCGGTGAGAGAACCTTTGACTGGGCCCTTGACCTGGCTTGGGCTGGCGTACGGTCTCAGCATTCACAATACCGTTGGACCGTAATCGTTTGTCGTGTAGTGTGCTAGCTACAGCCTACATAGTACACTCAAAAGTGGCACTTGGGGTAAAACATAGGATGGAAAACTACTGCTATAGATAGGCAATTCGATCGTCCGTATAGTATTATTATCAAAGTCAGGACACATTAATTTGTAACTGTCCTGAAAGATCACACACGCACACACACAACTGAGCACACCACGTTCACACAATTGACACATAATAATGCACGGCAGGCTATACTGAGAAGCCCATCCTACTGTCTCCACGTATCACACAATACGTACGCTTCGTCTGCACGTTCACATGTTCTAATCAGCTCTTTTTGCTAAATCTGCTCTTAACTCCGTAGCTCTCGTCTAAATCAGGCTGCGGCAATGAGCCATCTTTTTCCTGATTTGTTCCATCCTCTTGCGTGTAATGTTTCGAACGCCTTCTCAGCTACAAAAAAATCCAACTTATGCCTTCTTCTCGAGGCTCAGAGGCAACCACTTGTTCAAGCGTGAAGACCGCAGTACACACACGCCGTAAATTATTCTCAATCGTCTGCAAGGCTCAACGAATAGAATATCGCGACCTAGATCGATATACGGTCGTCAGTGCTTTATTCAGTATTTAAATAAATGTGTCGCCGTTATGCCATTATTTTGGAAAGTGAATTGTTTGAAACGCAATTCTACTCTTGTTTCCGAATGAATTTGGATAAACAAGTAAGGCGTATTGTACAGAAAATCAATAATGTGGAAAAGGTAGCAGCACAATCGTGGTCGATATGTATCGCAGCACGATCGTCGTGGCCATAAATCGTGTCACGTGACTTATTTCAGTGGCGAAGCGCGGTGCTTCAATTACATTTGGAGAGCAAACTCTTCTGGAGATTTAATTGAACTGTGGTCAGGTGGGTCGTAAAGGCGTCCACAATGTAACGTTATCATATGTAATCATAGTCGTGCAACAATTCGAAAAGCACGAAGCAACATAACAGAAAAAGTTGTTTTCACTGCAAACAGCATGCACACAATATCTGACCTATTAAAAAGAAAATGATCAATCATTTTGATCCAATGGAATGCGCGTGCAGTCTGTAAGGATGTCAAAGATCCGTAAGTAGCGGAATATGTTCTCATGCAAAAAATAGTTAGACCCGGCCAAGCCATAAAACGAAAAGGCAGAAAACAAACGATTTTTCTTAAATCTTCACATTAAATCGTCACTTTAAAAATTTTGTTTCGCTCATTATGTATTTGTTTCATCGCAAATTCGATAAAAATGTCTGTATGAGCAGTCTTAAAGTTTTCAATAGCAAGCCAGCGCGCCTTTCCGTCTTTTACGCACGTCCCATAACCACTCAATAGCTTTGTATGGTCGCGCGGTATTTTTTGTGTTTGGGCTCTATCAGTTTATAGCCCTGGTGTATTTTTCATCTACGGACGTGATCACCGACATTTCAAGCCTTTGAAATTTCGGGGCTGAAGAAGCTTTTTGGTTGCTTTGAGCTTCGAATATATCGAAATATATTTGCCGCGGACACCTGAAATCTTTAAAGCCACTGGCTAACATTTACCAAAGTCAAAATAATGTGAGCTTAACATATCTCTACCCTCCAAGTGTCTTGACAACCCTGAAAATTTGTATATTCCAATGATTATATAGTACTTAGGTATTTGCTAACATTTACCACAAGTTAAAAAAAAATCTGGAGCACTAAAAATGAAGCCGCGTGAAAAAAATGTTTCAAAAATGAGATTAGTGCTTCAAAAAGTGACAGTCGTAAGTTGACTGGATCACTCTGCTCATTTCTCCCAATAGATTTACCGTGTGTGAATCTAGGCTATTTTTTTTACTCCGTTTTATTCATTCATATCTTGCCAGTGCAGCATAAATTTTCCCAAACTTTTTGTATCTAGGGTGTTATTTGTCCATTCCAACGACTGGCTATGTAGCTCAGATAGCAAAGTTTGGGGGCATTTTTTTTTAAATTGAAGCTCCACAATATAGCCTATCATTAATTACCAACCTGTAGAGAATCAAGTTTACACATTAAATACATGCATGATTTCAGTTTCCACTCTGGATGTATTGTGATCAGCTTCCGACAGCTAGGAGACGCTCATCCCAACCTCAAACCGTGTCGGGTGGGATTGGGTGTGTGATTGAATGTCTGCTATGTCTATGTGTGTGTGTGCGTGGCATGCGTGCGTGCCGTGTACGGTGTGGTGTGGGGTGGGGTGGGGGTATATGTTTGTAAAAGTGTTTCATTATACCGTTGCTAGCATGTCATAATTCGTAAAGTCAATGACCGATAAAATTATAACATTCTTATACTCTCCAAACTGGTGAAGTTACCTTTTAATGAGTAAATTCAGGGAGTGATAAGTAAAGGGGATTTAGAGAGTGAAATTTCAATATCTGTGATACAGTAAAACTGCAGGAATTACTCCCAGATTCTGGAATAAGCTCTGGCAGGTAAAAGGTGAAAATTCACCAGTAAATTCACTCATGGCATTGGAATTCACTTTATTTGAGAGCGTTTGGTGAGTATAACTACATAAGCATGTAAACTATATCCGCCCGACTACTTACTGCATCTTTAGTGGTAGGGCCCTATGAGGGCCGAGCCATGACATCAACCCTGGTTCAAAAATGTGAGTAAACAATATGCCGAACATGAGCTGGGTGGCGTATAACATTCCGCGCCGTATATACCCGTCGGTTATTGCTCCATAACTTGTTTTCCTGACAACGGTGACTCACACTCGTCGGCTATCTATAAATTGCTGTTTTAATCTATAGTCATTGCAAATATTTCATTCCGTAAACCTTGGCAGTACCTCATAGCGTTGACAGTTTGACATAACAGTGAAAAATAGTTGGAGATAATGAATAAATATGCTTTCAAATGATGCATGCATGCATGATATAGCAGGCAAAGCAGAGATGAAAAAATAGACAGATGAATACGATAGAAAGCCAGACAGATAGATAGATTCAGGTAGATAGATAAGATAGATAGATTAGATAGATAGATTAGATAGAATAGATCTAGATAGATAGGTAGAATATGGATGATGGATAGAATAGATATGATAGATGGAATACAGATAGGTACTACATGTGGGAAAAGGTGGATAGATCGCATATATAGATAGATGATAGATAGATAGATAGATAGATAGATGAGATAGATAGATAGAGGATAGATAGATCCATACACGGGATATAAAAAGAAAAGATGAATATGGCATAGATAGATAGATAGATAGATATAGATGTAAGATAGATAGAAAGAAAGAATAGATAGATAGATTCAGATAGATAGATAGATGGATGGATAGATATATAGAAATATACACACGCATACACTTATATACACACATACATACTGTATACATTATTTACATAAAGACTAAGATAAAATCAGACCACGAATGTGGCCACAGATAATAATGTAATATAAGATTAACTGTAATATGATTAATATTCGGCGCCCGACCGCCGCCCTCTCGCCCCCACCCAACCCCCAAGAGTTGGTAACACTTATCCCTCTATCTCTTCACTTCATTTTGTATAATTTCTCATTTCCTGCGCCGTTGAGCGTGCTATGTGGCCATGAAATCTGTAACTGGTAGCCGTTGCAGAAGCTGAACGTGTCATGCGGCTCTATACGGCGTGAAGCTGGTCCAAGACTCAAAATGGCGAACCGGAAATCAATAAGCAACAATTTGTCTCTTACAGGAACAGAAAATGTAAGTGAATTGTTGATTGCAATAACTAAAAAATAAGGGAAAAGGAATTACGGTACCGGAATTGTTATTGATCGCGAGTGTTAATTCACACAGAGAAAATTGATAAAAGCAATAAAAAACAATGTACGAAATAAAAATAAATGAAATCCATGCCAATGTAATCAAAGACATGAAAAAAAATCATCAAGTGATTGAAGCTTGAAGATTTTATCGCGACTTGAGCAAATGAGACAAATTCTAGGGCAGAGGAAAATAGTACGATAATAATACTATCTACGTAGACAGGGATGTGTAACATACAAGGTGTCGTGGGCTGCCAAGGGACATACACATGCCTGCAATGAATGTAAGCATGGCAGTAGTAGGCCTATGTTTATCCTGAGTTAATGATTAGATAAATAAATCCTAGCATTAGATCCATCCTAGATAAAGATGACAGTGGCAAGGTCCTGCGCTTGTTTCTTTAACCGTGGCCGTGCGCATGTGGCACATTGCAAATTGTATGCGCGCTTTTAAATTCAAGTGTTACCAAATGTATGCGGGAAGACATCTTTGGCAGTCCCAAAATATGTCGAATTCCGAGTCAGAAAACAGGGAAAATACAGAGCTCCTAAAAATGGTGGAATCCACTGTGTAAATTAATCCCTTTAATATACGTAGTACGCGATGAGCTGTAAAGCTGTAAGCAACTCTCTTCAATGAATCCGGCTCTTTCTGCCGGAGGGAGGGCGTAGGCGCCCTATAAGAGCACAGCCGGACATCCAAGATGTCATTCCATATTCGGAGGTGTGACGTAATGCATCAGGGGTGTGCCTGCTCGGTCGTGGTAATACTGGCTACGGTAGATCATAAGGCATCGTGAAGTGCCATGAACTAGAACGTTTTGAATGTTAAGATACATCATCTTGGTATCAATTCATGAGAAGATAGACGGATCCGGAAGCTTGTTTCAATTGATTAATGTTTTTTTGCTTATCTGAAGCGAACATTGCATTTCTCACAATAAAAAACAAATAATAAGCCAGATATTTGAAGCAATTAGAGTGTCAGGGAGTATATTTTCTGTACGCGTGTATCACGCATGAAATTACACACGAGTGAACATAATTGAAGATATTCTCATTCTGTATGCTTTGAATGTAGCATGTAATGTATTGTGTATTGTTTTGTTGGTTGGTTTATTCTGTTCACGACCATCCGCATTGATTTGCCATGTATGAAGCTAAATATTTGGACTAATTGACGAACTAAGGCAACTTGGCACCACTAATTATCCGGAAACAAATTCGGAAATAGTACACGGTGATTATGTCTGATTTTGTCTATCTGCAATTTCTATGTTTGTTGTGTGTGTGTGTGTGTGTGTGTGTTGTGTGTGTGTTGTGTGTGTGTGTGTGTGTGTGTGTGTGTGTGTGTGTGTGTGTGTGTGGTGTGTGTGTGTGTGTGTGTGTGTGTGGTGTGTGTGTGTGTGTGTGTGTGTGTGGTGCTGTGTGTGGCGGTGTGTGTGGTGTGTCTGTTCTGTCGTGTCTGTCTGTCTTGTGGTCTTGTGTGTTCTGTGGTCTGTGTCCTGGTGTATGTGTGTGTGTGTGTGTGTGTGTGTGCGTGTGTGTGTTGTCTGTCTGTCTGTCTTGTCTTGTCTGTCTGTGTGTCTGTGTGTCTGTGTCTGTGTCTGTATTGTGTGTGTTTGTGTGTGTCTGTGTGTGTCTGTGACTATGCCGTGCGTGCATTCGGTGTGTGTTTCGTGTGTTTAATGTCTGGATGTGTACCCTCCTGCTGCATAATGTATGGGAATAGTTGTTGTTGATACCTTTAAACATTCCTTCTCGAGTACTATATCGTCCAAAATTTTCAAGATAAGTGTTTATTTTCACCAAAAACACATTATGTGAAGCAATTTGATTCCATGAGGATGACATAAGTAAAAATAAAAATAACATACATTTGAGCGAAATAACAATTATATATTTATTTTTTAAAAAATACACCAAAAATCATGAAAAAGTAATAAATTAAAGTAATTAAAAAAAACAACACAGAAAACTGACAAATTTTGATCTAATGTCATTTATCACTAAATTAACATCAGAATAGTGTCTGTAATAACGCGCGTAACCACCACGTGACTCAACAACACCGCCATTTGTAAACACAGGTTTTAGTGTCGAGTCGGACGCTACAAAATGCTCAAAATTCCTGAAATACTTAGATTATAAGTGTTTCACCTGGGGCAAACAAATATCAATCCCAGACTTACCGTTCACGGAAAAATTGCAACTTCTAAAATGTTTTTTAAGTATTCCATAATTATGAGCATGAGTGTATAAGATTGCGTGAGCGAATTGTTTCTATATGTGTGATTGTGCGTACGCGTGTGTATGTGCGTGTTTGCGTGTTTGTATGTGTGTCTAACCTACATGCTAATCTAGTTTTTGTTTGTGCATCTGTGAGTATGTCCGTATTTGTGCCTTTGTGTGTTTACTGAGAGCTAATATTGCAGTTCAGTGGGTTAGCCCGCTGTGGTGTGCCGCTTTGATAAGAGGTTCAATGGATAAGCTCACTTCGACATCTGACGGGGTAGGGTCTCTAAATTATAATGAGAAAATTAACAGGAAATG
>JZLH01S0126637.1:14712-32016 GCA_001188425.1 Eucidaris tribuloides
CAGGTATGATACTTTCTCTTTCAGTTTTTAATATTTACCTTTTTATATGTTATTACTGGAACAATAGATGATGGTGTGGTGGTGGTGGTGTGCTGGTGGTGTGATTGTGTTGGTGCTGGTAGTGGTGCTGGTAGTGGTGCTGGTAGTGGTGATGGTGGTAGTAGTAGTAGAAAAAGTAGTGGTAGTAGTGGTAGTAGTAGTAGTAGTAGTAGTAGTAGTAGTGGTGGTAGTAGTAGTAGAAAAAGTAGTGGTAGTAGTGGTAGTAGTAGTAGTAGTAGTAGTAGTAGTAGTAGTATAGTAGTAGTAGTAGTAGTAGTAGTAGTAGTAGTAGTAGTAGTAGCAGTAGTAGTAGTAGTAGTAGTAGTAGTAGTAGTAGTAGTAGTAGTAATAGTAGGTGTAGGGGTAGTAGTAGTAGCAACAGTAGTAGTAGTAGTAATAGTAGGTGTAGTAGTAGTAGTAGTAGTAGTAGTAGTAGTAGTAGTAGTAGTAGTAGTAGTAGTTGTTGTTGTTGTTGTTGTAGTTGTAGTTGTTGTTGCTGTTGTTGTTGTTGTTGTTGTTGTTGTTGTTGTTGTTGTTGTTGTTGTTGTAATACTGCAGCAACAGTTACTGTCTGCTCGTGTTATTACTACTGCTAAATGTATTGATATTGCTTTTGCTGCTGCTGTTGTTGCTGTCGTTGCCGTCGTCGTCGTCGTCGTTGTCGTGGTCGTCGTCATCTTCAGGCGTATTTGATTTGTTCATCTTTAACAGGGTCATAGTAGGTCTATTTGTTTGAATCTGTAAGGAGTGACTAAAAATCTACCAAGCCAAGAAAACAGATGATTATTCACCATGCACATGCTATGTACTATAGAATCATTGTGCAAGTAAGACTACGGGAAATTCAGGAAGGGTTTATGCACTATTATGACAACGTTATCAGGTTCAAACGGAGATATACATGCTCATGCCCAAGTTCCGAATGCGCGTAGAGGTGAAGAGTCCTTGTAGAATGCGCGTTATGTGAGTGCGGTGCATCGACGTACACGTAGCATCCCTTTCGCACTATGACTTGCAGGATGCCTCGCCTGCAGGCAGCACACCATCATAACGGATAAATTCCATCCATCTAAAAAGTTCGTTATAAAAATTGAAAGACTGGATTACTGCTTACATTGTCGGATTCCATTCGGCCAGGTCACTCAATAACCAGAGAAAATGATCTTCAGACCGCCGGTATTTCGCGGAAAACGAAACAGTCGTCATAATAAACTATTCATATTTTGACATATCACTCGCCTGCATCCAAGTCTAGATCAAACGTAATCAAATTGTAATTGCACTCCACAGCTCGGCGTAAAATGACTCGATTCGCGTCACTGATTCGCTGGTTCGAAGGCTCGAGGTTTCCGAACTCCATTACAGTATACAATCAATTTGCATAGGAGCGGCGAAATGGCTGAAGATAATGGAGATGTCCAGTTTTCCGAAAAGAAATGAAATCACCTCAACAAACTAATAATTTACATTTTATTCCAAATAGCCGTTAATGAGATATAATCAACAATACGCGTCCATTCGGAGTTACGACGACCTTCCTACGGTTTTCCTTCAACAGTTCATCATGAAAACATCACATCCTCGAAATAGTCATCGATTAAGTGGTCAAACACTATAGCGTATTTGTAGTTCAAGATATCAGTTTTATGAAACTAAAAAAAAACACGACCATCTCACAAAAAGTTTGACTGTTCCAAGATAAAGGAACTACTCAATCTTCAACGTCAATCACCATTTACATATTGCACCATGAAAACTTTTGGTTACCCTTTGGTGGATTCGGAAATTTGAAAAGGGTGCCAGCCAGTGTTTTCTGTGTTGAATGTTCCCAATTTAGTCCCGGGCTATCGTGGGAAGTGAAATGTCGTAACCTGGATAACCTCATTTCCCATGATATTTGCCTATAAAGTGGCATCACCAAATACTAGTAACCCAATAACCGATAACAAAAAATCTAACTGTAACTTGTGAGGGGCGTAGTCAGATTTGTTTTTCCAAAGGATAACAGGACCATTGTTGCTTATTTGGGGGAATATTGGGATATTGCGAGCATGATAGATTTGAATGCTACCAGTGTCTAATCACAGTATCAGAATATTGTTGTGGGAGCATTATAATAATACATTTCATGGGATTACATACCCCAATATGCCCAAGGTCCCTAAAATTGCCCGTATGTAACCTATTATGCTACACGGACATTTGTTAAATTTGTGTGTGATAGTGGGGGAGGTGGAGTCGATACTTTTGACCTGCAGTGTGAGTTTTACCGTTTTGTTAATGTCTTTTGATGAGAACCTTGATGGGGCGTGGCAGGGGGCGTGGCAGGGGGCGTGGTCAGAAGTATACACATGTCCCTATCATTAAAGGTAAATGACATGATTGGGAGTAGTCCTCAACTTGGGCTGAAACTACTCTAGAATCAAGTAAACTATACAAGCATTCTCCTGTGAAAATCTTGTAGCCAAACGTTGACTCATTCTAAAATAAGCAATGTCAACATCACTCGTAACACGAAAACCTGCTCTGTGGCTCTCTATGGGGCTTATTTTTATCGTACCCGGCAAAAAATAAGATACTCCTATGTTTATGCTTGATTCTCCGTAAGTAAACAAATTACAGACAAATCCTCCCAGGTAGGAGATCCACTCCTGCTAGTGTATAGTTGGTATATGTTTCAACTCATTTGGTTCTTGAGGCATTTTCAAGTGTTCCCAATCATGTCACTAACCTTAGATATCGGTCGGTCGTCAATAGCAGACTGATACCATGAATATAATGAAAACATACCGTCCAAGCTATACATCTTTGTCACAGATTTAAAAAACACCGATATTTCATTGGTTCATTTGGTTGAAAGTCACTTTTATGACAAGAAACTATTTGATTGAGTGTGTACAATCATCTAGCGCAGTATTTTCGTTTTGTGTTTCAAGTTTCAATTAGCCACATAAAATATATATGTTTCAGACTTGGGTGACTTATGCAGTTAATTGTTTTCAGACTCTTTGGTGTTGATGTTTCGTTGGGTAATTGTAGTGGTTATCTCTGTATTATTTTAGAACATGGGAAGTTAAGTAATGTTTGGTTTGTATTATTTATGCCATGTACATGTCTGTTTAATCTTTACAATGAAAATGGTGATTATATACCTATACATATATAAATATATATATTTGTTCGTATTTCCAAGCCACATACATGTACAGTTAACTCATAGAGCTGAATTTAATATTTAAATGGTTACATTCCGAAATGAACAGAAAGGCTATAAACCTATGGATTTGATTGATAAGTTGATTTAATTTTGTGTTTAGTCTACTGTTCTGTCAAAACAATGCTTATCCGATTCTTGCCGTAAGTAAATTCGGCTCACATATAGCGAAGATTGCTACTTTTTATTGTTGTTTCGGGGGCGTGTTTGCTACTAACATGATGAAATTGAAACGATGTTCGGATGAGACACGTCACAGGCCTGCAACCCATTGAACTAAAACCAGGCTACCCCTCGGTAAAGCCTAGATCACAGCCACATAATTATATTATAACCTCAGTTCAAAACAGACGGCAACCATTTGATCACCTAAACTGAAAAAAAAATCGCATTGTACTTACCAAACCTTGTGCTTTCTGTGCCTCATCATACAGGTTTTGTAGTTCTGTCAGCTTGTCAGTGGCTGTGTCGAACTCCAATTCCAACTGCTTGATTCGATCCTCCCTCTCCTTCACCGTATCATTCAGCTGTAAATGCACAGAAAGATAAAATAGAAAATAATTCAATATGTGATGATTTTTTCCAATATTATTTCATTATTTCATCTTTAATTTCATTATTTATTTATCTATCTCATTGTTATTTGTTTATTTAATTATTTCTTTATTTATTCATTTGTATATTGATTCATTTATCTGTTTGTTTAACTGTTTAATTATTTATTCATTTATCAATTTGTATTGTTTATTTATCCATTCATTCGTTTATTCATTCATTCATTTCATTATTTATTCATTTATCAATTTTTAGTATTTATTTAGCCATATAATTCATTCATTGATTCATTCATTCATATATTCATTCATTTATTCATTCATTCATTTATTCATTCAGTTATTCATTCATTCATTTATTACAATATTCTTGTAGCAGACGTACCCCTTTCAGTGTTAATAACTGTACTGCCAAGGGGCCTTGCTCACATTATACATGTACAGTGTGTCTCAAAAAAAATTGTGCAAGTGAAAACCGCCCTCTTTGGCAATTAGAAAATACTCTTGTGACACGATGCTTACATCACCGTCAAGAGCATAGTCTCAGCTTTCAAATACCGTTAGTTTTGTTCAATTTGCTTATCTTAATCTTGAGATATGTTTATTTAAATAGGAAAGGGTGAAATCACAATTGTGCCACTTTTACTACAATCCCTTGTAAAAGTGACACAATTTTAATTCTACCCTTTTGTTATTTACAAGATATCTCGAGATTAAATCAAGTAAATTGAACAAAACAAATGGCATGTGAAAGCTAAGACTTTGCCCTTGACGGTGATTTTAGCATCATGACACAAGAGTATTTTATAATTGTCAGAGGGCGCTTTTTACTTGCACAATTTTTTGAGACATGCTGCAGCAAGTCTGAAAAAATTGTACAAGTAAAAAGCGCCCTCTGTGACAGTTTAAAATACTCTTGTGACATAATGTTTACATCAATGTCAAGGGCATGGTCTTAGCTTTCCAATGCTGTTTAATTTATTCGAATTGCTTGTTTTGATCTCGAGATATCTTGTAAACAACAGAAGGGTGGAATCACAATTGTGTCACTTTTACGGGAAGAAGGCCTGATGGTATTACTGACTGTAGTGAAAGTGGCACATTTGCGATTTTACCTTTTCGTAGTTAACTGAACATATCTCAGGATAAAAACAAGCAAACTAAACAGAACAAACAGCATTTGAAAGCTAAGACTATGTCCTTGATGGTGATGTAAGCATGACGTCACAAAAATGTTTTCTCATTACCAAAGAGGGCGCTTTTGACTTGCACAATTATTTTTGAGACACACTGTATATAAACACATACAACATCATGAACAACGAGTCACAATATACACATAAAAGCAACATATCGAAACATATTGACATAAAATATGACCAGACATAAAATAAAACTTATTTATTAATATTAACGCGGATACAACGCCCCAAATTATTATTACAACACGGCAGTGTAATTATTACCCCTTCCCTTCCCTCATATCCCCGCACAAAGTATGTTCACCTCTTATTATATTTATATCAAAATTATATTGGAGAAAAAATATTATAACAACTACGTGATGAAATGTATAACACCAAGGACGCTAACTTTAAAAACCTCCAGTTTTTCAACATGACATGAACTGAAGAAAAAGAAATGACATATTGACGAAATGGAAATTAAAGGTATAAAGGATTCGTAATAAAAGTTGTAATCTATCACTTAATACTAAAAACAAAGTAATTAAAAGGAAATCAACAGGTGGAAAAACAAGTTTTGAAAATCCATGTTCCTCATTTTTTGCGATTATATTCGTTCAAAAGTAAAAAAAGGTGCTAAATTGTTAATAATTATGTGTGTTTTGTTTTCGTTAACTTGTGTAAAGTTGTCAGGTGATCATGTCACATGACCGCTCACGTGAACTGAAGACACCCCGTCATCTGCTGTTTCCTATGCTGCTATGAGGCTATTTGATCACCTGGGATGCTTGTGTATGAATTTAGCTTCGGCAAAACAGTTTATCCGACAAGACAGAAATAATGTGTTGTTTCGGTGTAGTTTTTTTTTCTGATTCTGCTTTTTAATTTTGTTATTGTTATTGTTTGAGAAGTTTAGAATTTTATTCAATTTTCATGTCTTCGTCTTCAGCTATATGTACCTATATCGCGTGACTTGCGTATTAAATATGAATACTTATTCATTTTTTATTTTCTTGCCTTTCCTTTCTTTCTATTCTTTCTTTCTTTGTTTCACTACTTCCTTTCTTTTCCTTCTTCTATTCTTCTGTTTTCTCTTCTCTTTTCTCTTCTTTTCTTCTCTTCTCTTTCTTTCTCTTCTCTATCTCTTCTCTATCTCTTCTCTTTCTTCTTCTCTTCTCTTTCTCTTTCTCTTTTCTCTCTGTCAATTCTTTTTCTTCTTTTCTTTTAATAAAGTCCGTACCATGATCATAAAATCTTGTTATGATGTTTCACTGATGTTAAACACATATAGAAATATAGACAGACGGATGAATATAGACTATATTGTTCTACTACATATTCATCCTGTTCATATGTCATATTTATGTTGCACACTACAACGTTTGTATTATTGTATACATCATATTAACGTGTGAAATAATAATTTTCATGAATAAGACACAAATGTAAACTGTTTCTTAACAGATTCCGTTAGATTGTCTACGTGACTCCAGACAGAATTGCCGTTTCCTCGTATTATGGTTACAAATTGTAAAAATATGAACATATGAAACCGGAAGTGGACGCCAATGAACCAACATCCACGTTCCTGAATCATTACTGTTAACCACCGTGTTGTTTTGTGCAGAAGATGCAAGCCACAGCAGCCGAAACCATGTTGGGGGCTTTATTATATTGGATAAAGAATGTGCGACCATGTTTTCGTGAGAGGGATTTGATTTCCCGCGTCCATCACCGCTTCCGGCAACTCGAGAGGAAGAAAATATGTGCGATGAAAGACCAAAATTTTATTTTATTTTTATTCCTAGTATACCGTTTAACTTATTAACTATTTTGGCCCAAATCTGTGCATGTAAAGTTATGTCGTAAGCTGACAACCCCATTTGCTTTTTACACAAAAATGTTTTCGAGTTACAACCCAGTTGATACAAGGCCAGCGAGACAGAAGGTTTGCGAGATCGAAAATGTGTATTTGTGTGTGTGTGTGTGTGTGTGTGTGTGTGTGTGTGTGTGTGTGTGTGTGTGTGTGTGTGTGTGTGTGTGTGTGTGTGTGTGTGTGTGTGTGTGTGTGTGTGTGTGTGTGTGTGTGTGTGTGTGTGTGTGTGTGTGTGTGTGTGTGTGTGTGTGTGTGTGTGTGTGTGTGTGTGTGTGTGTGTGTGTGTGTGTGTGTGTGTGTGTGTTGTGTGTGTGTGTGTGTGTGTGTGTGTGTGTGTAATTCATCAGTACTTGGCATGTCTTCATTTCAGGTTGACTTTCGAACACACGAACCTTTGGTTTCGTGGGGCTTCGGTCGAATAGACGAACCTCGTATTTCGGACAAAATATTGATAATATTATCACCATTTACTAAAATCATTAAATAGCCGCATTTTTCCCCAACCCGCTTACCTCATACGCCAGTAAAGAGAATATCACGACTAACACGTGCCGGTGCAAATAGATATATTGGACCTTTTTTTAGTTAAAACGCATTTTTGAGAGGAAAATGTCAGATTTAGGATTTTTTTAATGAAACCCATTGTAAAAGGTGACGTACTATTATTGTTGTTTATCATGACGGTTTGGGTAATTAACAGTACTAAATATTATTGCTTGTCATTCACTTAAGTTCATTGGCAAGTAGACAATCTAGTCACTGTCATCCAGTTGAGATCTGCGTTAAAATGATATTGGATGTATGCCCGATATTCGAACGTTCATATTTTGAATGTTAATTTTCCAAATTTTCGTAATTGTATTCCGTATATCTATACCAGACGTTCATCCAAATATGAGATACGATTTGTCAATTCGGACAATAATGGGTTAATCCAAATGATATTCCAGAAATTCCAAAGGTTCGGCTCAACGAATATTCGTCACAATGAGAACAAGCTGTAATTGATCAATTATCAACGTACATGCCTAAACATAAGACTATTTATTCTCAGATCCCCTCTGAACGTTTGTAATGGTCATGAAATTTCTGAATATATTTTGAAATAAAAATGTGAAGGTATATGTAATATATTCCATATATATGGAAAATTCGAAGTATAACAATCTCCCAAATTGTATTCACAGAACATTTTTATTGAACAAAAGGAAAACGTTTTACTTTAAAAAACACTATTTTGTCAAACTTGCGATGTATTTTAACTATCAATCTTAAATTAAAGAAAAATACCACTTCTTTTCACATTATTTTACATGATTTCTAGATTAAAATGCAAAATATTGCAAATGCTTATTTGGTCATGTTTTTATTCAGCATGTTAACTATACTGATTTTCCATGGTTTCTATTAAGGACGGAATTGAATTGAATGAAAGAATATTAATGTCATGTCAAAAATTTTGTCATAACATGATCTCTCTTTGAAAGTACAATTCATCTTGATTATTTTAAGGTTAGGCTTATGTCATATGTCAATATGTAGAGTATTTGGTTATACGACAATGTATGATTGGGGTATTCGTTCCAGTATACACCTAACTATAAATTACCACATATTATGCATTATACAACAATGGAATTTATATATTAATATTTTCCTTGTTATATGTTCTTAAAAACAGGTTTGTTCTTTAACAGCAATTAGTGTGATGTCTTATTTGGTCGGAGTATTGGTTGCTGAATCCGGAAGTACAACAAATACGAAACTGATATACCATAGCTGTGACCTCCTGCTTAGAAACAGTGGTATATACTTCCCCACCTACATTGTATGTATTGCATTTCCTAAACCAAGCCAATTATTTTATAAAATTGGGACATTTGATCTCTTGCTTTTTGTGAAAATGAATCAGGAATATCCTCTCGGTCATGATTATCACACCGCATCCCTTCTCCGCCAAAAATATCCGACCTTTGCAAATATTTCGACCTCAGAAATATTTCAGCCCAAAATACCAGCACGTTTTGACAGAAACGAAATACGGTCATTGGGGAGTTAAAATTCCGAGGTGGCCGACGTTCTCGGGGGCAAAGGTAGACGAAAACAACAATGTTTTCCATTTAAAAATAAAAATCATATGTTTGGGATCACCATTCACAAAATGGAAGTGAACGTTAGCTAGACGTGTATACCTTGCAGGCAAGGGCGATGGTGTTATTTGGTCAAGGAATGCCGTATGCACGTCTGGAATGCAAGGCCTATTTGGGCATGCGCAGAGCACGCTGTATGTGTGACCGCAAATATGGCACCTATCGTGCTCGCAAGGTAGGGTGTGTGTAGACGTCGTGTCGCACGCGCGGACACAGCTTGGTTTAATAAAATGGCTGCGTGTTATCATATTTGTACAGTGTAATATTCCATATGATTTCATGTAAAGTGCATTAAAAATGAAAAGAAGCACGTACTTCCTATAAATTAAAGTGAGACAGCTTATCTTATGAAATCTGACATATCTGGTATTTGACCTCGCCGATGTGATTTGAAAGAAAGGTTGAACTACAGCTATAATTCATCCATCTTTAGGGTATATTGTTCATATCGGCATTCCGTTGAACTTTCATTAGAATAGATGTTTCAAGTTATGGTAGGTCAGTGTAATTTCTGTAGACTATCATGCATAGTCTGCGACGTACACGTTCAAGGACGACGATAGCCCATTGCACAGTGTGATATGTTGGTGGTGATGATGAAATGATGATGAGGATGGAGAGATGCATGATAACTGGGATGATGACAATGATGACCACGACGACG
Source organism: Eucidaris tribuloides (assembly GCA_001188425.1). Taxonomy (NCBI): domain Eukaryota; kingdom Metazoa; phylum Echinodermata; class Echinoidea; order Cidaroida; family Cidaridae; genus Eucidaris; species Eucidaris tribuloides. The sequence continues at coordinate 24,394 of JZLH01S0126637.1, forward strand.
ATGATGATGGTGATGATGATGACGGCGATGACGACGATGATTATAGAAGACAGTACATTATTGTGAGCATCAAGTACTGCTGAATATCGTTCAGTATATGATAATCGTTTATTTGATGGCTATTTGCCGTGTTCCGAAGAATGATATGCATAATCCATACCTCGCACGGTTTGGTATAAAGTACTGCATCAGTTAAACTACGGTGTACGCATGCCGCTTCATGCAGTATGAGGGGGTATAGGTTAACGGTTGGGGTGTCATCTCAAAGATGCAGCGGGTTCGTACTTCCGGGCGTTACAAGATGGTGTTGGGTCGAGTACATACCATCATAAAAAATATCATGCACATAATAATTCTTACTTTAAAAGTTTGACACGCAAATATTAAATCTAATTTAGTAAATTTAGTAAGTTTTCGGTGAGCATTTGAAGTTAAATCACATTGGCTTTATCTTCTGTTGTGCGGTATGTTTTATATCATATATGGTTCAAGGCGTAAATCGGATTTAAATTGTCATGAAAACAGCCATTGTACATCGTAATGACAAATACGTAGCCTCATATACCTTGAATAGATATCGGTTATACTTTTCAAATTAATTTGCATAATATGTAATATACTTACAACAGCCAACTTTGTAATGCTGTTATATACAATTTAAAGCATGCAAAGAATCTAATTCATAATCATATTTTCACCGATAATAGATAAATGCTGTACTAGAGTATTATCAGAAAGCTTTCGATGTAAAGTTAGTGTATTCAATGTATCTATCACTAACTACGCATTCTGGTGTAAGCGTACCCATCATGCAAATTCAGTGGGGCGCTTCTGCAATGAATTCGAAAATCTATGTGTATATAAATCTAATTGTGGTGATATGGTTGCTACACATATTCAGATTAATTCAGCTTTTTAGGTTATTTCAGCTGTTATTTTAATTTCTACTGTCATTATTTTGGGGGAAATTTAATTAGTGATATATGGTATACATACCGCCTCCTCGCGCTCCTTGCCAGCCCTCATCTCCGTCTCCGCCGCATCCTTGGCGTCCAACGCCGCCTCCTTCTCCGACTTCAGGGTAAGCATCTTCTTCTTGATGGTGTCCATGGTTACTTGGGTTTTTTCTCACACTACTTCCACAATAAAAGAGACAAGATTTGATCAAAGTCCGAGCCGAGCCGACGAGCAAGACCACAGACAATCCGGGAGATGGGAATGTGAAGAGGGCTAGCGGGCCAAGTGAGAAAGAAGAGAGCTGGGAGAAGGCTTACACCTAGCAGAGCGAAGAGACACGGGACTCGACTTCAGCAAGTGATTAGCATTCCACGGCAGACGGTACACGGCCGTAAAGGATTTACTAAAAACTTTATCGGGCGGGATAGGGGGGTCACGTGGGGCACTCTGCGCCAATGACGTGCCGAGTTCGAACGTGGAATTCGCCGCTCTGGTATTTGGAAGATGACGTATCGGTTTGTGCGGTCGGGTCGAGTGCTCCGCGACATCATCCAGCCCAGCTGGCTAACAGCAAGACTGGGCTCCTGGCCAACCTTATATGGAAGGGAGGAGACGGCGACCAAATCCAGAGAGCCTTCTGTCGACTTTCTTTCAGACCTTCGACTTACTACTTAACTGTGTTATATTTGTAACAGTGCGGCCATAATGTTACTACATAGTATGACCAGGTTTGCCATTCATCAGTCAGCGGATTAATTTTACATTTCCATTCTGTAGGATAGGGTCAAATGACGACTTCTTCTGGGGTCATTGCTAACGGACTCATCATTTTGGGCTGGCAGCATCCGTTGACTTGACGATTGGCTGGTGTGAATGGGAAGGAGAGGATGGAGGGTCACAGAGGTTACAATCCTCATTCGGGAAGTCGATTTCCAACGTCGAACCTATGATGTGTTTGTTTCGGCTAACTTCATTTAAGCATGCTGCAGCACTCTGTTAAAGGGGTTCCTTTCCCCATTCAAACTAGTATTTTACAATGAAAGTTGTCCTTAATCTACTATTAGTACACTGTTTTTTACTTAAGTTGATTTATGCATCAATTTATTTTATTTTTATTTATTTGTTTCATTTCATTTCATTACCAAGCATAATAAAGCATAAATAAATCAATATAGGCCTAACCAAATGACACATAACACAATTTCAAAAAATTGCCAAAGTTATCGATACAATAACCATAATAATTATTAATACATTTGAACATATTCGAAATATGAATACATATCACTTATTAATTTCTATTTCTTTCGACAGAGTGAGTAGGCCTATATTCTAGACAATGAAAAATTAATAGCATCGGGTGTAGTATTAACGACATAATAATAATGATGGTACTGGTGATGGTGATGATATTGGTAATGACGATGATGTTAATGATGTTAATGACGACGACGATAATGATGCTGGTGGTCACTGGTGATCATGATGATGGTGCTGATGATGATGGTGGTGGTGGTGGTGGTGGTGGTGGTGATAGTGGTGGTGCAGGCGATGATGATGATGATGATGGTGACGATGATGATGATGGTGACGAAGATGCTGATGATGATAAAAATAATAATGATAATAATAATGATAATAATAATAATGATAATAATAATAATGATAATAATAATCATCATCATCATCATCATCATCATCATCTTCATCATCATCGTCACCATTATAAAGTTCATGATCATAATCATAATGTTGCATAAAATGAATTATATATATTTTTTAAATTCGATAACATCAGTTACGCACGTTATTATTCCTCTCACAACACAATATTACCTGGATGCGTGAACATATGTTTTTCATATATCATCCCCCTTTATTATCATTTTATTTTATTATTATTTATTTTTGCATTATGAAATAATAGATTGCTGCAATAGAACTATGGATAGTTTTTTGAAAAGAAAGGTGAGCAATTTCTGTTTAAGTGGAATTTCCACGATAATCTTTACCTATGACTAATTCTGCAATTATTGAAGTAACAAATGCAAAAGTATCAGTCAATTTAATTATATAAGTCAATCAAGATTTATCTTCCAATATCTGTAGGCAAATTTTTATTTGATATCGCATAATGTATGGAAAAGTGTTTCAATATTTGTTTTTGTCAAGCTAAGTATGAACACAGGTTGAATAAATTTGAAGTTATTTTGTCAAAAATGCGTAATTTTCACATTTTGTAAAAATTATCATCATGATGCTGCCGTATTAGTAGTGGTAGTAGTAGTGTGATGGTAATATTTTGTTTGATTATTATTGTTAGTGATATTCCCAAGATTCGGCTCTTCCTGCTGCCGCACCTGCCCCTGGCGCTGCTCCTCCTTCTTGCTCTTTTTTCTACGTAGTAGTAGTCGTGGCGTTTTGTCTGATTATCATCATAATTATTATTATTCTTATTCTTATTCTTATTCTTATTATTATTCTTATTCTTCTTCTTCTTCTTCTTCTTCTTCTTCTTCTTCTTCTTCTTCTTCTTCTTCTTCTTCTTCTTCTTCTTCTTATTATTATATTATATTAATTGATATTATTATTATCACTACTAGTAGTAGTATCTTCAACATCATTCCATTATCATCATCAGAATTACCCAATCAAAATATGTGTCAACTTTTACTAGCAGTGCCTAATACTAATTACTAATTACTAATATTCTGTATGTTTGTTGTAACATATAGTTTTTCACATGCATACTTAGTACGTACATAATAATCCAGTTATCTTATCTTATTTCAATGAAACTGTAATTTCTCGCAACACTTCTTTGGTGACCCTTTTTACAGTCCCCCCCCCCCCCAGCTTTCTTAGGTTCACCGTGCAATTCTTAAAGTACCAATCTGTTTGTTTGATTTGCACATATTGCTTGTAGTGTATGTTTTATTTCAATTGTATATCTTTTTAAGATTGCTGAATAAAGATTGCACTTGAACTTGAAACTCTTTTTATATTCTGATGTGGAAAATATAGTTCATGTTGATGAGGTTTAGATAAGGCAATACAATATGCAATCTCTCTTAATTGAATTAATCTTCAGGGGCTTGATTTCATGTCATATATATCAATAGGTGAAATTTGAGTGTCCGCAATCGATTTGTATGCTGTCACCCCCCCCCCCCGCACACACAAACCATTACCCATGCAGTAAAACCTATGTTGTCACACTGTCTCTAAGTTTGCTTGTGCATAACTTTGAACTGTGCTAAATATGTAACAATTTTGAATTGCCTATGTGGTTTCAATATGCACACAGGTGTACCAAGTTTGGTGAAATTCGTACTTCCTGTAAGTTATTGCAACAACAAACACAAGTACAGCGACTTTCGTTCAATGACCTGCTGACCCCAAGACGCAATGGTGTTCAAGCTTCAGCGCAGTTTCATGAATAAAAAATCCTTTTTTTTAATATAGATTTGGCAGAATTAATGTATTACAGCATTTCCTTTCTAGAAAAAGATGTGACCTGCGACCTGTGACCTTTGCACTAAAATGATCCGTTTATTTCATATACGAAAATTGAAAAGTCTCATTCTTGAATTATCATTGTAAGAAACATGTTACCCATATTACCACCATGTATTAACTTTGCTCTCTCTGTTGATAGATTACATGTTGTAACCAGGTTCCTAAAAAAAAAAATTTCGTTCTTAATTTCGGTACTTTGCCAGCACAGTAGGCCTACATACTGTGACCTGTGAGCTTGAGCCTTTGACCTCAAACTTGTTGACTCTGTCTAAAGCTGATTTTCATATTTCTCATTTATGGGAAGGGATCTCTTTTTTTATGATATTGTGATCAAGAATATGTTTACAACAGTATTTCCTACAGAAATGGTATATGACATGTGACCCGAGACCTTTGACCGTATGAAAAAGAAAAACAAAACAAATCGGAATGATCCATCTACCCGTGGTTTTACATATTTCAGCCACCTTTTATGAAAATCCGTCATCTCTAGAGATATTGCGGTAAATTGAGTGCTTTCACAATATATTGTTTGCATATTACGCAAATTCTTTTACTTGTTAAAGGGCACTGATTGATTGTGAGAAATTAAAAAAAAATGCCTCAAGAACCAAATAGGCTGAAACGATATGGCAATGTATACACCAGCTGGAGTGTATCTCCTGGCTGTAAGGATTTGTCTAATTTGTTTACTTGTGGAGAAACAAGCGTTCATGAATTCAATTATTCTGGTGTCCTGATAGAAATTATCCCATATAAAGCTACACAACAAATTAGCCTGTCATAATGACGGAGTACTGATCATGCTGATGGTAATATTGTCTCAAACTTACTTAACATTTGACCATGAAATTTAGACTGTAGATGCACTTAATTTTAGAGTAGTTTTATCCCAAAGTAAAGACGTTTCCAATCCTGCTATTTGCCTTGAATTTGACATCTGAATTCAAAATTTATTTACTTTGTCTATAGTGAAAGAATCATACCGAAAAATATAGTTGTATATATTTATACATATTTATCTATTTCTTACAATCAGACAGAATGATTTTAATGGCGAGGTTCATGAAGTTTTGACGACTACAGACACAATAATTATGTTTGTGTGTATCACTTATTGATTCACGATATTCTTTTATTTCACCCACATTGCACTGGCTTATATTAAACAGACATTGCTGGTACTATTCAGGGGAATAGAGCTTTCAAAGGTTGAGCCAAAATCTCATATATCCGTATTATGGCATTAAAATACAAATTATGGAAACCTCATGGTTTTAATCACATAGACTTACTAAAAAAAAACAATAGCCATTCATCATTTTGCTTAAAATGTTACCAGTAGTGTTGATTTCTGTATTTAGGTTTACATTATTGGTTATCAAAAACGTCAAGTGTACCCTGTACACTAAATAAACAGTAAATACATGCTTTTTCATCCAAAGATTTTTTAAAAGTAGTATTGTTATGGCTACATTATTTTTGTGAATTCCAAATACATATAGAGATATGCATTTGACATTAGGTTGTCTTATTCACGATGATTCGTACATCTTTTTTTGTTTGTGTCTGACTTTTTGTTCCCGTGCAATATCATGCAGTATCATGATTTCTTATGTTTACCTCATAAGATTTTGAGATGTAAGTATCCTTTCCACATTTTCCATTCAGGGTCCTCGATCCATATTTCGGATTCGGCGGGCAAAATAAGAACATGTCCACAAATTTTGGCGCGTACGCCAAAAAATTTGAAAAAGTGTGTTTATTTAATAGAAGTGTAATTGCCATTGTTTTTTAAACGCATTTTGCATTACGTTTTATGCATTTCAGAGTTGTCAAATTATGGGGGGGGCGGCAAATCGATATGTTTGCCCAACAATATTTTCATATGGGATGGCGACTGCCCCCCCCCTCCAGGATCGACGTCGCCAGCTTCGTATCCTAATGGATACTTCTGATTCTTCCAAACGAGTGTAAGCTGAATTGTATGGCCTGATGCCTTCACTGGTGCACTTATACGCGATAATTGCATATGCGCAGTTTATTCATGTTATTTGTCACACGGTGCATGTGAATACGAACCTGTCACCTATAATAAACCGAAGATCTATTTTCATCTCCCGTCACGTAATGCGACGTCTATATCGAAGACTGACTGACAGTACAAAGATTCTTGTGGAATCTTGGACAACTGCCAACACGCAGGAGAAGAAAAACAACCGACGTTGATAGATTCCGCATGAAGAACACATGAAAGTTACAGTCAGAAGTACAGCACTGGCCTGATTGCGTTGTGACACACACACGCGCGCGGCGCGCACACACACATACATACACGGACACACACAACACAACACACAGAACACAACACACACACACACACACACACATAACTTTCTTACACACACAAACAACACAAACACATTATGCAGTACATAATAATACATAATCATATGCTCAAACTTTTTGAAAAAACAACCTCCAAAACACACAAAAAATGTTTAAAACCGTCGCTTAAAAACCACAATTAGCAAATTCCATTAATTTGAACCCAACTTATCCCTAAATATTTGTCTAATATAGTATACGCATTTAATTATCTCCAATCAATCCCCTTTTCTTTATAATGCCATAAAAAGTAGACGGATCGACCTTCCGAACAAAAATCTTGATTTCACATCTTCAACCATCTTTAAAACATCGTCTAAAATAACCGTATTCCATATTCAAAATCCACACATCGTGAAACCACGTTCGAAAACGCCTCTTATTTTAAGTTTATACATATTCCAGAAAACAGCACTATTTTTTTTTTGAGACATTATTCCAAACTATTCATATTCCAGAGTTCGTTATTTCAAATCAAATCCATGTTTAAAAAAACTCACCTCCATCAGTCCGTGATTTAATCAAACTCATTTTCAATATTTCCAATCCAGAACGCATCTATAATATAAACATAAATGGATTGCAAATATTTCATCTAGGCATGCTAGTTTTCATTATTGGTGGGGGTAATGATGATGGTGCGAGGTGGTGGTGGTGGTGATGATGATGGTGGTGGTGGTGGCGGTGGCAGGCAATGGTGTGGAGATTGTGTTGATAATGGTCGCGGTGGTTTTGGTGGTGTGATAGTGGTTGTGGTAA
>JZLH01S0126661.1:7658-27279 GCA_001188425.1 Eucidaris tribuloides
TCGGGCACATCACTAGCACATACAGAAGTGCAATCATAAAACAAACCCTGGTCACTATACACACAAACATGAGCCACGACAGGCAACACACCTGCACACACAATTGAAAGGGGAGTCACAGCACGGAAGGTGCCGAAGTACTGGCGTTTCAGAATATCAAGAGGTGTGATGTGTCATTAGACTGGGATAGAGACTGGGTGTACTACATGGCACGGCAGTAAAAGTTTACCAGTATTTGTGTTAGTGTTCCTTCTCATACTTCCATTCCGGAAATAATCCAATTTTGATCACTAGGTCAGGTTGCGCTCCAGTCTTCACAAAAAGTTCAACGTAAGCGTGGTGCTGATCCTCTCACACTACTGGTCTCTAAATTGGCATAGACGTGATCGAAATCAGTAGTAGTGGAAAAACGACGGATAACATCGGGAATTTCCTTGATAAAATACCAGAACAGCAATAAAACGTCAATTCTTGGGAAAAAAAAAAGTGGCTAGTGTACTATGACGGAAAAAAGCAAAATAGGCCACAGTAAAGCCACGTTTTGTTCTCCGAATAAGTGGCTAAAGTGCAGGGTAAAATATGGGAGGGGCGATGCAGACATAAGATGCGATGGCTAGATTAAATCAATAGGCGTTCTGATTTTGTGCCACTGTAATTTATAATTGAAAACCCCGCGCAGACAAACGCAAACAGCCATGTCGACACGCACTCTTGTCGGGGAACAGCATAATGAGAACTAGAGACCATAATCCTCATGATCAATTTAGAAAGTTCACCTTTATATGCAGTGAACATTGATGACCCAATTAACCTCCACTTGGTAAAAACTAGTACAATTAAAGATACCCGATAACGACGACTCAACACCGTCAAAAAACTAATAAGATTTCTTACACAAAGCACTAAGAATGAGGAGTGTCTGTGAAATGCTGTGTGTGTGTCACTAAATTAATAAAGTTTGGCAAATATCGCTACCTCGAACCGAAGGTTAAGATTTTGACAAAATTGGCTCTTTTTGCTCTAGTAAACGTTGCTTACAACTGTATCAATCAGAACACAGTATCTGATGGCAGAAGGTAGCGAATATTTAATTAGACTCCTGACTGATATTAATGTTTATAATTTCTTTAATGTGGTATTTACATAATAGATGCCACTCAAAAATGAGAATAAAATTACATGGTAGATATTGAATATGTTCCTATATTCGGAAGTTGTGCGGATAGACTGAGGTTAGCCAATGATTATGTGTGTACTAACATACAAACTGCAGATAATGTTAATAAATGTTCTAGCTTGTTTTGCTCTACTTGAACAGTTTTCGTAACTGTTCATGCAAGATCATCAGCAAGTAGTCCATCACACAACGCATGTGTTTTTGTGGGCGTGTACGATATGGATGATTTTTCAGTCTGTGGTGGGAAGGGGGTGGTAGCTCGGGTGGGACAGGGTAGGTAAGCCCACACGTGGTCGACGTTACTACCTTGACTCATCTTCTTAGACTATTGTGGTCAGTCTGTTTTCTTTTTATCTTCTTGTATACCAAAAGCAAACTACTTTCACCGTTTGGATTTTGGCACTCGGTGCTTTTTTGAACTTGTACGGGTCCTACGTTAACATCGTGTGGTTGTCTTCTTCAAGCGACTTGATGATGATTACACTCGCATTGCATCGGACAATGTATCTCGAACTCTCTCAGGGTCATAGAATACTATGCCAATCCACTAGAAAGCACTTTCACTTAAGGAGCTTAGACGTGTTTGTTCTCGCCGTGTCTATCACAGCACGTCAAGTGATATATTATGTATTATTTGCATACTTCTTTCCTCAATCTGACTAAATCTTCAAGCATTTATGATAAGGAGTGTTCAGTGGGTCCACGGAGGATGTGGGAAGTCCGAAGGTTCACTATAGAGCATACGTATTACGCGAGATGATGTCACGAATAGTTATAGAATGAAGATGCTGGTGCTCAAATTCCGTGGTAATGGACTTTCTAGAACTGTATATAAGGCCATAATGGATCTAAGTTAGTGACTCTATTAATCGCTTTTTCTGTTGTTACAACCAGGACAGTGTTTCGAGGTGTGATCTCTTTTCATCATAACAACGACAACCTCTAAGTAGGACCTATCTCTCCAACATGACTGACTCGCTATATAGTTTTCTATAACAAGAATAAAATTATAGCTAGCGCCCAGAGCTACTTTACCGTGCGCCGGCACAACGGTATTTTATATCATTGCCCTTCGGCAGACTCAAAGGTATATGATCAGGACTGAGTGGTCAGTAGAGAAACAGCTCTCCGAGATTGATTTGTACTTAATTTTCTATATGTGAAGAGCTTTTTTGTTGTACGATATATAGTGAGATCAGCTAACGACTAAAATGTAGAAGTCGAGTTTATGTTTTACTTGCTCAACTCTGCTTTGGGCCTAATCGACGAATCTTACTATTATGTTCAAGCTCTAGGAGTGCTGGCTATACACCAGCATTGCTGGTGTTATATACCAGCAACTGGAAATTACTTTAGCCCAGTTCTCTGTCTAAATGTATATAATGATTTTAATATCCGGTGCATTATATCAACAATCAATGATCGCAGGTTTACTATTTTAGAGTGTTACAGAGTACGGATACTATCATGACTGGATCTAGCTTCTGAATCTCATTTTGCATATGGGTAAATATGAATCTGCCTGACTAAGGTCTAAAATAAGAGCTGAGACCATGAACACACAAATTAATAAAAGTCAAAATTTCACGTGCCTTCACCTCTATGTAAGTCCGTTTGTTGTTGAATGTGCTAGTTAGGTGAACAGATCTATTGATATGCACAATCTCCATTCCAGGTTTCCTCCATCAGACTGCTAGCATGCTTTTGCTGTCGACACACTTCCTTTTGTTGTATCACACTGCTGATCTGGTATCTATAATTAAGTCAAATTGTGAGGTGGCGGCTAAATTTTTGATCTCTGTAAATCATGTACAGATGCGTGCTTACATTTGTGTATTTTTCGAGCGGTTTGGTATTAATCGTACTACTCAAAGTTTACAGAGTCTAGACATATACCCTGCCTAGATGGATACGATCCTTTCTCCAATCTAGGATGGGTATTCTACTTTGTATGGGTTGCAGTTTATTCATAATTCTTTATCCGTTTTTTTGAATTCTTTTCGCAAAAGACACGGCGGGTGCCATCAAGATTCAAACATCGCAAGTTATAGAGATACAGTTTTCTTCTAATGTGGGCACCTTCGCCAACCATGCCACTGTTCATCAGTGTCCTCTCTCAATATCTGTATAACCATTCGTCGGGGTGACTTACAATCCGGTCACGAGAGATCAAGTAAGAATCTCGGAGGGAACTGAAATGCATACACAATTGTTCAAATACCTTATGAGTTCAGGCAGGGCATCCAATAGTCTAATCTCCTACAACCGTGAATATCTCCGTCAGAATACACAAGTACACTACCTAATTCACATATGTTGCTTGAATCACAATATGGGCGTGTTGGACTATAGCACTACTGCATTTCAGAGTAAAGACCTATCCATCGAAGATTTTATCATACAGTATCGTGGGCCAAGCGACAGGTGGAAGTCAGGTGAATAAACACGAAGGGCTTGTGTAGATGGGGCGGAAGGCATCTTGAAACAATGGGGGTTAGCATGTGAGCTAGTGAACGGAATCACGAAGAAAAAAAGATCCTAGGACGTAGAGGTGGATCTCAGCGATCAAAGGATATCAACCATGTGTCAACGAGACAAAGAGTGAATAACCAATTATATATCGATTTATTAGACGTTTATAGGCAGAACAAGAGGCATACGTCATGCTAGAGATAACATTGCTCAGTACATGTCACCCGGGAGAATCTACGCCGCAGCAGATCAGTCCAAGCTGCTGTATTCGTGTGCCCATACAAGGGCTCTCACATGCGAGACCCATGCACAAGTGCAGTTATGGCTCAGCGGCAAAAGTTATGATGATAGAAAATACAAACTCAATTGCTGCCAGTTCACCGGGGTAATACGACATTCCCTTTGGCATTTAGATCTTCGCTCGACACTACACTCAGCTCCACACATGAGCAAGGCACGGGCAACACACACGCATACAGGCATTCGTTGCTTTGAACTTAACTGTAGGTCATTGAAACGTTCTAGTATCGAAGTTGAGACACAATCAATGCAGCCATGCGCGGTCCATTTTGGCTAATGTGGTGCACACGACAGGTGAACTGACTTTTATATTTCTCTATCTTGTCCGAACGTCATGTTGTACCCACAAACTGCGTCGGTCCTGATATTACATGTCTCAAGTGGGTACGAGAGGTCAGGGGAGAACTGGTGCAAATGAACACTTATTCCAAGGTCCTAACCAACGCGCTGATATTGTTTTCTTCTCTCTCTCTAGCTCTCGTTCGTTGCTCTATCATGATATACACATCCGCTCTTCTCGTTATTATCCAGCTCTTGTCCTCTTTCTTTTCTGCTCTTATTTTACTAAAATTCGAGTTAGACACAATAGTATAAGATTACTACAGATAGCGAACGTGAGTATAAAATTGTTGATTGGAGGAATCAAGAAAATCCTGGGTCTAGTTCCCAAAAAGAGCCTAAAGCAGGTCCAGATTCAATAGGGAAGATCAAGACAATAGCAGTAAAACTGCTAAAGTCACTCAGGACTATAGATAGGTCATATGTCTATACAGAGTTCCAGGTCACGTAATTTTTATGTGATACTTATTTTTTGTCCGTGTCTCGTTCAATCTATTCTACTGATCCGTTCCATTATCATTAACTTCTCAGCTTACTATGACCGTGTTCAAAAAACAGAAATTCGTGTGCAAGCTATGACCTGCGCTGTCGCTAAGTATGGCTAATCATAGTCAATAGATGTGTTGTTGGATGTACACGACTGATTGTCGTTTATATCGTAGCAGACGGTATGGAGTATAAGTTTCAAGGCGACTTTTCTCAGATGACGCAATTTGTTATATGTCACTTGCTCAGCGTTTGACCGTTCGCATCCTGTTAAATCTCGTTTGTTAAGTATACTATACGGATAGTTAAAATTTCCACATTATGGTCATAATTTACTATAGCAGTTATGATGGTATCAGACCTCTTCCTGATAAAAGTGGCACAATTGTGATGTTTACCCTTTTTACCCTTTTATTGTTCAACTAACATATTCTGCCATGAGAGAGAATTAAACCCAACGCTAACTTAGATACAAGATACCATTGTTCTAAAAGGGGATAAAAACTAATTTCCCTTAGACTTGATGACTTAAAATCATGTGTCAACAAAGCAGTATAACATGGTAAGTACACGTGTACGAAGGAAGCTCAGGAAAAGCTATCCCTTAGATTATCTCAGGCTTGGCTACCAATGTTGTGTGAATGTACAGCGTCCAATAGCGTCGCCCTTGTGGCGTTGTGTTGAGTATTTCGCAAGTGGAGAGGCGGTGGAGGCGGGCTATGCTCCTCTATTTCTCTTCTCCTATCCCTCCATGTCTATAATATATGCGGGTGAGAATAAATTGCTCATACACGTATAGAGCTAAACACATCATAGTGAGAAACCGAACACTGAACTCCAAGTCATAATATAGTGAACACCAAATGTTGAGTCATATCACAAAATCCGTCTACCAATATCAAAGGTATGCTGGTGTTCAGTGGTTTATGCCGTTGTGTTGCTATTCATCCGGTCTGACTCACCTTATTCTACTATGGAATGAAGTGCTGGCGCGCGTGAGAATCACTAATCCAATGGGGTGGAAATGATGGTTATTTAGTGAGACTGCACCTCTCATAGAGACTTGGGTAAGACATAGTTGGAGTTTTGTGTGAATAATTCTGGATCGGTTTTCCTTTAGTCGTTGTGAAATCTTTCTCCAATCGTATCCTGTCCTCTCTCGCGTGCGACAAAACTCTATGTCCTCTCAAAAAATTTCGCGACGTTCAAACGTCGTCTGCGCACATGCCGTTCCAAATTGTTCCGATCAGTCCGTTAGCTAAATGTCGTTGCGTGTAGGCTTAGCCGTTGACTTCATTCAGTTTGCGCTGTCGCGGTCTTTCTTTTTCGCTCTTACATTTCGCTACATATACCGCTGACTGCGTATCGTCAGCTTTCTCGAATGCAATATGGGAAACCTTTTCACTATTGGTGGATCGACGGAGAAAATTCAACCTGCGTTAGTTTCTCATCGTTGTTATTAGTTTCTCATAACTACATATAATATCTATCATTCTGACGTATGAATTTGTGGCCTCTAGCACACTTGTTTCCATAGCTACACCATCTACCCATTACTTGCCCAAAGGCCTCATGCCCGTAAAATGAAGAAACGCAAAAAAGGAGGGGTGGGTAGACGTCGGTGTGCTTAAGTTAGTTGTATCAATTGTCCTTCATAATCCTGCGTCCGAAAAACACAGACCGAAAATCACGAAAAGGGTGAGGAATTGTATGCCACGCTTCCGTTTAATAAGTAGGCTAATGATAAAGATATGGAATTGGGTGATCGATAGAATGGGGCTCTAAAACAGCATAATATGTTACATGGCTTATACAGCGGCATATATGAGTAAACAGAATATATTCTTGACATAATTTAATGCGAAATTTGTCTTTTTTGCACTCGTTGGCAGTTAATTTAAAGATTCACTGATAAGAATGAAAATATATACAACACTATGCAATCAACTATTACTTATGAAATTTGATGTTGAACAACTGTGAAGTATAGGTTTTTACTGAAGCTAGATTAGTAGGGTAAACCAATTTAGCTCAGGACACGGGGGACCTTCTGCGGCAAAGAACTTTTTCCCGATTGTTCTGTATAATACTGAAGAAACTAGACCAGAAAAGGGTACCTGAAAGGTAATTGTATTGATATATTTGAAGCGGAAGTGAAGGAACTTTGCACATCCTGCACGAATCCTTTAAAGTTTGACGAAGGCATCAGACCAAGAAACATTAATTCGGAAATACATTTCCAAACTCTCTCTACACTCTCTTCTCTGGTAAAATAAGGTAATTATAGATTTCGGGCATTTGGGGTCTCTAACGATTCTGCATATCCGTGTGGTGTATTTTGTTGCTGTTTTGCCTTGCAGTAGGAGGGCCTGTAGCCTGTACGTTATTGGTCTAAATTTGGCCTCTTATCTACTGTAAATTACCACTGACATTTTTCACAATGATAATCTAAGAGGTTATTGGTCTTTATTTTTTCTAGAAAGTTCAGTCAGTCTATTAACTGCAAATGTCAAAAAAGACAATATTTCTTTGTAATTACGAGAAATTTTACTGCTAAGCCGCTTATGCGAGGAACCATATGCAGGGCCTTTTCCACCCGCATGCAACGATATAGGCCTACTTATGGGAGCTGGTGCGAGGTACACATCTAGCACCCTCTTTTTTTTTTGTGGGGGGGGAAATATGGAAGACAAATGATAGCACAACTCCATCTTTAAAATTTTTCACTATAATTTCAAGGGTTAATCTATATGCAAGTCCAAATCTGGGAAGACTATGCAGAACAATTAGTACTCTTAAGTGTTTTTGAGGTATAACACAGTATGGCAGATCAAAATGAGCAATTATTCTCAGATAAAAACAATAAAAAATTGCGTTCATACAACCGATCCTCCCACCAATTTGTTGATGTTACTACCCCCCCATAAATGAAATTTGTGATTTTTATATATTTGGCATGTTAAGCTTGATAATACTCACTAATTTAAAATCTACGAGGAAGGCCTGTGGGTCAGTATGTGTAGTGAATGAACAGATTAAAGAAAGAGTACAAAAAGAGACGCAACTATATATGTGACGTATAATGGAGAAACCTCAAACACAATGCTGAAGGTCTAATTTATAGTTGAGAATTCATGGAAGCGTTAGGTGGATCTAAATGGTCGCATTGGTATGGTTCGGAGTGCAACAGTTTTCCCGGCCAGTAGTCTCAACATCTGATCTCCACTGTTAAATTCTTGGAATAGTCATGCAGGCAGAAGTCACCCATTCCGTGGCCGTGCACGGAGGACATGACCGTGCATAAGTTACTATACCCAGGCGACTAGCAGGAGAACACCTAAGGGGAGGAACGCTATAACCTAGTTGGGGCAGCACGCAACCCCAGTCAATCGGCTGCAGGGGACATCCACAGGGCTGAACTGTACTGGTCGTCTGTCTATGATAGAAGTTGCAAGCTTCCCATTGGAAGAGCGTGGAGTTGGGTGTGCGCAGGTGCGTTTCAGCTTATTGACTGTATCTTTCTTCTTTTTCTATGATCTGACCCTTCAAAAGAACGCTCAGAAAAAGTCATCTGTAAGTATTACATATTAGGAATTAGCTTTGCTCTGATTGTCACTTACCACATGCATTTGTGCGCAAACTATATACATCCAATACTCTAACATTCTCAGATATGAATCATTCAACCTTTACAAGTGCAATGTATTCGTAACAACTAAAAACGTTTGCGTAAAATTTGGGCTGAGATTGGCTGACTATTACCACAAATGAGTCATGTTCTATCACAGCTTAGATTGTGAATGCTCTTATATCACTTATATCGCTGCTCATTACTGTATGCACAATATACTGCTACAATGTAATGGTTGTAATTAACCTGTTACATCCATGACCCTATATTTAGGTCATTTACAGGGGTGATGTTAACAAGCGTACAAACAATGAGTATCAACGCAGAGCAAGAGCGATTACCAATGACCTTCCACATTGATTTAGTAAGAGTCAGAGCCATATTCTAAATAGAAGGTCTTTTTATATGGAGACGAGCAATCGTACCATTCTATTATATCCGCATAACTTTGGCCCGCCATAATTGCCGCCTAAAGGGAAACAAAACTTGGCGTGGTATTATTCCAATCCAAGCCACGGGCATGTGAGCCCCGAGCTTCGCGCGCGCATAATAACGCCTTTGTTTCAGGGTCTACTGTTGGCGGGTGCGGCGGGGTGGTTGCTCTGATTTACGATCTAGGGTTCACGTGTATATTTTGGGTTAATGGAAGAGGAGTTGGTGGTGTGGCTTTTACCTCATTATTGTGTTTTCCACAACTTACACACCTGAGGAGAGGTGTCCAGTTGGTTAAATCAACAGGAAAAAGTTATGTGGGCACTAGTTCAATTTTTATTTTTCCTGATTTTCGGGTGTATCAGTTTCTTGTGTGACCCCGAACCTACATGGCACAGCACTTGGTATAAAAGCTCTACTGTTAGCAAACTTCCGATATATTTAGTGATTTGTGGGCATTGTAACGAGAGGAGGAGGCACACGATATAGTCTCGAGCTAACATGGCTCTGTATAAGAGCGGAGAAAAAGGTGAAGGATATAGGACAAATTGTCGTTTTTTATTAACTTGTTTTTTATTTGTGAGATGCAGGCGATCTATTTATATTGAGATACGATAATATAATCTTTAGCATAGTGTTGGGTTTTTTATATGTATATACGAGCTTCCTGTAGATACTTCAAATAAAAATAAATACTCTCCAAGTGAAGAAAAGAAAAGCTGATGAGTGTGTCGCTCGTGAGTGTGACTGTAGAGTTGTGGTGTGAATGATGTGATAGAATAGGAGGATTGCGAGATGGGAGCGGGAGAAGGGTATGGGAGGGTGGTAGCTGATTTCCACGTAACTTCGTTATTTTCTGTTGGGGGGGGGGGGCTCAAATTTCTTTGGGTCACATTTTTCTGCAGGAGGTCCTTTTAGTACATTGGTCCACCTCTTGGGCGCAGTACAATCAACCTAAAAAGAAAAAATAAAAAAAACAAAATGAGAAAGGAACAATAAAAGATAGGGCTTCTCCATTCTTGGTCCCAAACCTGCAGTTCAGGCAGAAGGGGTGCGCGGAAGCGGTGAGAGGAAATAGTCATCTATCGAGCCACTCCATTACCACTGAGGCTCCTCATTTTTTTATGGCGCTTACTGTAAAGCACATGAGACGTTGGTTGTATATTGTAAAGGGGGCAGTTTGGGGTCAAGATGAGACCTTCGGGGAGAATTGCGAATGTTTAGTGACCAGCAGCAGTCGATTGACTTTGGTGGGAAGAAGTAGTTAGGTGGAATGCGGTAGCGTGGCTGGGATGCTGTCATGTCAACGTCCGTTGGGGATTGAGCTTTGTTGGTGGCTCATATGTCAGCATCCCAATTTCCAGCCCGAGAGTTAATACAGGTTCAGAAGGAGGAAACTGGTAGAGTTGGTGAAACCATCGTGAAAGCGCATGTCAAGAGGGGGTTCAAGGGGTGTGACGAGAGGGTGGGAGGAAGAGCGGAAGGAAAGAGAATGGGGCCAGACTGGTGGGGGGGTGAAGCGGGGGGGAGATATCGCTGCTATGTAGGCCCTTGTACTCGGCGAGAGATAATACCGCTTTGGTCGTTATCCTTGGTCCAAACTTAATTTATACAGTGTGTGAAATTGCGGAAGGTAATACTTTACTCATAGTGTCCCTTTACGTAAACATCGTTATGGCGATAAACAGCTCGTCATCAGTATTATTATAGTTATCTGGTGAATTCGATTTGGCTCGACTGCTAATTGACTTTGATAGGATTATAAAGAACCAACCAAAAACATGAAAAAGATATATGTACTCAAAATTGACATGCATCTGAAATTTTGTATATCCTCTATATCAATAATATCACAAACAGAATGTGAGAGACCTAAATTACTGATTAAAAGCAATTTTTGGAAGTCATTTAGACATATCCACACATACAGTATGCACCAGTATTTTTATGTATGGGGGTCTTTTATATTGTTAAGTAAGGTCTACATTCTCATGCATGTTAAGCAATATAAAAAGCAGGATCGAAAGTAAATAGATACAGAGTAAATAAATCGGTTTCTATATTCTACAGACAATTATCCTGGAAATCTTTGAGTGGTAACTTGGAATTTTTTTACTACATCAGACAAAAACCAACCAATCTAATTATACCGCCCACATACACTTCCTGCAAACCCTCTTGGCGCAAGAAACGAAGCACAGCCATCATGAGAATTAAAACGCAAAAGAATTGATCGAAAGAGCCATCTCAAATAGGAGTAATTATGACAATGAGAAGGGAATCAAAGGTCGAGAGAAAAACCCCACATAAGTGACGGACATAAAAACGAGGGGGAGACAGGGGAAGGACGCGGGGGGGGGGAGATGGTGGCAGATATGCTGAAAGAAATTCTTGAAAGATGCCCTGAAGGAACAACGTGGATGTTAGACACGATACGTCGGAGATCCATGGACACCATGCATAGAAATGCCAACTCTAATGCTGACCAATTCACTTCACCACAGTTTATTTATCCAACCTTGTACAGATACATAGGTAGATGCAAGTGGAGCCAGGCTGGGGTGCGGGAAGTTGCATCAAATATAACTTCTAAAAAGGAAAGTAGATCACCACCAAACATAATAACCAGCCAGTGTATATGCTGGGCTTCATGCAAATTAAAAGCCGAAAACGAAGACCCTTGCGCGGGGGGGGGCGCGACGGCCCCGGGGGGGGCCCAAGGGGTGTAAAACGGTGAACGTTTGAACGATTCATGAGCATCAAGTTCCTGGCACGGTTAGAATGCTAATGGGAGCGAGCTATCGAACCAGCGCGAGTCCACATTATGTGACTAGCCGTAGTAGCACAAATTTCCCGCACGTCGAGCGAACAAAATTAATTACTAATATCTGTCAATCCGGAGACACAATTAAACCATGATTTTTGGGCAGGTTCTTGGGAGGGGGTTATATCCTATGTAATTTTTGACAATTTGATATTAATTATCTTTAATGATATGGTGTAAATAATGGGTTGTGTATAGTAAAGTGGGCATGACTGTACTCTATCTGATACAAATATATTCACACTAATCAGTTGGATTGCAGTCACCATTAAAGTACGACACTTATTAAATCAGAATGTGCTTCTGAGGGTCTTTCCGTAAGTTTGTGTGTGTGTTTGTGTGTGATATGGTGTGCTGTTGTGTGCGTGTGTGTGTGTTGTGTGTGTGTGTTGTGTGTGTGTGTGTGTGTGTGTGTGTGTGTGTGTGCTGTGTGTGTGTATGGTGTGTGGGTGTGTGTGGGGTGTTGTGTGTGTGTGTGTGTGTGTGTGTGGGTTGTTGTGATTGTGTGTGGTGGTGTGTGTGTGTGTGTGTGTGTGTGCGTGTGCACACAATTTTCACTTGGATGTAAAATAGTACAAGCTCTAAGAACCTCTACGTTTTAGCTGGTACATGTAGGCTGCTAAAAAAGAGTTTCACTTACCTCGGGTAAGATTGGTTGCACGTATGTAATCTAAACACCGTAAAATATTATATTATTTGTTTATATTATATTAACCCTTTACATTAAAGGCACTGTATAACAATGTTTTCAGTTTAAAAAATCTGAGCTACATGATTCCCCATGCTACTAGTGTCTTTGATACAGTCTGAAAATGAAGCCCTGAAAAAATTGCAGTGTAAAACAATCAGTAAGTGCTTTAAAAAAGTGAAAATCATTGAGAGACCATTCCAGCCTTTCTCCATAGACTACTGTGTTGCAGAATTTCCTATCGCCCGATATAAAATTAATGTGCCAATTTGTATCTGCACATATTGTACTAGTGACACCATAACTCTCCAAACTTTTGTGTTCTAGGGTGTTTATTTGTCCATTCAAACACTGTCAGATATGTCAGATAGCAAAGTTCGACAATTTTTTAAACGGGTCTTCCACAGTGTTATATAGTGTCTTTAACACTTATAAACATCAAGCAGAATGTTTGATTGGTATAGGAGACAACCTATTATCACAGATTATTTCAGATGTCATTCATTCATTCATGCATTCATTCATTCATTCATTCATTCATAGAATTTTAGTTATGTCCATCAAAACATATTTCATTCGGCAATCTGGGATACAAATAAAAACTGCACTTTTCACTTTTTTTTTATTTACAAATATCTGAAAATGATTTTGTCCATTTTTCGCCATATTTTAAGTATCAGAACCCCGAAGGTCATAAAAATTGCAACTTCCAGATTTGGACTCAACACCCTCGAAGTATGCTAAACCATTTTAAAGTTGGATGGGCAATAATAGGCCTACAAAGTTCAGGCTCAGGAGGAAACAATACATTAGACCCAAAACGAATAAAACAATATTAACTGCATTTTGAAGAAAAAAAATTGTAGGGAAACTTTGCCCCTCCAAAATAAACAAACAAACAAACAAACAAACGTCATCGTCGTCTGGCTCCCAGGGGCAGTCCAGGACGTATGATATTATTTATTTTCGGAACACATATACACATATGATTAGTTCAGGTTTCAATGTATATTTAATCCAACGTTTATCAAATGTAACAACAATTTTTTTAAGAGGAAGTTAATTCATCGCAAGTGTACCTTTCCTCTATTTACTAAACAAATTGTAAGTTATATTGTTTATTTTACAAAATGCAGGTACACAATGCTAGGCTCATGTTTCAAATGCAATCCTTAGCTTATTCAATTCCAAATATTTATCACCGGCAACAATAATGCTAATATGGAATCATATAATCTCAAGTACCAGTCCTCCCCTCCGTTTAGTCACTCAAGACATCTCACGACTTTATATCGGCCGGCTAGCGAGGTCTGTGCATCATTCATGAGCAGATTCTGGTCTGAAACGAACGTCAATTAAATCATCAGAAGTTTTACTGTCATTATAGTTCTAGTTTTGACTATTGAGAATTACACATTGCCGTTCAATACTTGATCCAATAATTACATTCACCATGCACCGATTCGCCCTGTCCGTTTGTATCTTAACTTTGGTGATTGGTAAGTGATTGGTAATGGTTTATTGTAGGATGCAGACGTATTAAATAGTTTAACAACTTTATTCGCTCTGATATCGACGTAAGTTCGGACACTACAACGTCTCAGACCTGTAATTAAGACTTGTGGATCTAAATAAAGGTTTTCTTCTTTCAGAGGGCAGCTGACAAAGGTAATAGAAGTAGCAGCAGTAGTAGTAGTAGTAGTAGTAGTAGTAGTAGTAGTAGTAGTAGTAGTAGTAGTAGTAGTTGTTGTTGTTGTTGTTGTTGTAGTTGTGGTTGTAGTAGTAGAAATTATAGTAGTAGTAATTGTAGTAGTAGAAGTAGTAGTAGTAGTAATAGTAGTAGTAGTAATAATTTTAATTTCAATTTTCATTTATTTCCACATAAGATATTACATTTACATCAAAATATGAATACAATAATTTCTAATTAATTAGTTGTAGTAGTAGTAGCAGTAGTAGTATTTGTAGCAGTAATAGTAGTAGTAGAGTAGTATTAGTAGAAGTATTGTATTAGTAATAATATCAGTATAAGTGATAGTAGTAGTAGTAATAGTAGTAGCAGTATTAGTAGTAGCAGTAGTAGTGGTAGTAGTACTACTACTACTAGTATTTGTGGCAGTAATAGAAGTAGTAGTAATATAGTCGTAGTAGGAGTAGTAGTAGTAGTAGTAGTAGTAGTATAAGAAAAAGTAATAGTAGTAGTAGTAGTAGTAGTAGTAGTAGTAGCAATACTTATTTCTACTACTACTACTACTACTACTACTACTACTACTACTACTACTACTACTACTAGTAGTAGTAGTAGTAGTAGTAGTAGTAGTAGTAGTAGTAGTAGTAGTAGTAGTAGTAGTAGTAGTAGTAGTAGTAGTAGTAGTAGGTAGTAGTAGTAGTAGTAGTAGTAGTAGTAGTAGTAGTAGTAGTAGTAGTAGTAGTAGTAGTAGTAGTACTATAGTAATAATAATCGAACCACATTTTCGACCATACACAGGTCTGTCGGTTACCTCGTGGATACCTCCTCACAATTGTACGGGTGACACTGAATGGCAGCAGAGGTGCTGCTGTGAAAGTGGTGGGTGTGACAGGGTCTGCGGAGAACACGAAGGCTGTGGGGTTGTCTATCTCTGTTACAACGCATGCTACTGTCGTAATCGCAACGAGTTGCTATTGAATTCAACGGGCTCTACGTGTGTCCCTGAGAACGAGTGTCCGTAAAGATGGCGACCTAGTCTGAATTCGTAGAGTAGAAAAATTTATGTTGCTGGTCTACGCAATACGTCTGGCAGCCAGACTATTGGCGACCAAGCATCGCAAATCACTCGACGTACATGTACGAGATGCTTCACAACGTGTGTCGGAATTGGCACATATACGTGCTGATAAATCTTGGCTCTTTCTTTTCGGAATGAATAGAAATTATGTTCATTAATTTTGTTGGTGTTACCACCAAAAATGAATTTGATTAAATTACAGTAATAATACTGATTGCAAACCACAGATTAAAAATAAAAGCTTGCTTTTTAAAATCCGAGGTTAAAATTTGTCGTTATTTTTGGTATTACTTGACGTTATATCTGTAATTTTATCGAGCCCCCTTCCCCCCCCACCCCCCTCCCCCCGGTGGAGGGAGACTAAGGGATCACTTTGGCGTCATCTGTCCGTCAGTCCGTCTGTTACAGGGTTGGCCAGAGTGGGAAATACTGGTGGTAAATACCGGTAAATACCGCCTCGAAAATTGTTTAGGGAAATGGGAAATAGTTGGAAATTCAAGGAAATACTATGAAATATACATCTTGAATGTTTTCAGGTGTTGCTCAGGTATTTGTCAAGCATTTTATAGCATTCCCTGTACCTCCCTGTACATCTTGAGTACTTCCCAGCATTTCCCAGTATTTCCCATTTTCCTGCCCAGGTGGGAAATACTGGTATTTCCCAGGAAATTGCTAACCCTGGTCCGTTATACTTATAAAAACTTGAAATAAATCTGCTAAATTCTACAACTGAGATTGATCATACAAGCTTTCAAAGTTAGAAGTATGTGAAGGTCACCACAAGGTCAAAGGTCACCAGCAGAGATCGATGACCCGCTTTTTAAGCCCAATTTAAGTTTTATGAGCAAGTTTCTATTATGGCCCATAACTTTGCCCCCATTTACCTAATTGTGATCAAACTTGGGTGGTAGCTATTTCATAAGGAGCTAAAGGTCACTAAAAGGTCAAAGTGCAGTGGATCGTCCTCTTTCAGGCAGAGGGACTGGGGTTTCGATTAACGCTCCGTTTATTTTCGTCTAAGACGATTTATCTACATTGCTGTTCCGCATCTCTAGGAGAGATTACTGTTGGAATTGGAACAATCTTCGAGGGGAATTGTATGCCAACGAAGAGGTTACCCTGGGTAAATACAAGGTTATCGTCATTACGGTGGCGTCACACTGTCCCAACATAAATATTGACCCAGGATAGCCACACGAATATGAAATTTTCAATTTCGCGCGAAGCAAACCTGAACTTGAACAACAAAGGAAATCGACAGCCGAAGCAAGTACGATGCCTACAGAAGGTCACACAATGGCTTAAGATGATCTCACGAATGGCCCGATGCTTACGGGATCAGAGCCGTAATTGAAAACTTCCTTGTGCTAGGTTCACACTGTCGATCTGCCAACTCGATCAGGCCCGATCAAGCCAATGTTGGGCCTGGTCGGTCTCGCTCGGCAAGGTAATCGGGGTCAATCTACCTTGATCCCCGGCCTTGATCGGGGTGATCGACAGTGCTCTGGCTCCCTACTCGAATATTTTTGGCATGTTAAAAATATTCGAATAGGTAACCAGAACGATGTCGATCAAGGCAGACAGACACCGATTATGGTAGATTAAGCCCGATTACCGGCCGAACTGGACCGAAAAGGCCAAAATTTTGCTTGATCGGGCCTCATCGAGTTGGCAGATCGGCAGTGTGAACCTAGCATTAAACATGTGTCCAACTTTGCTCAACATCGGGACGGTGTGACGCCTGCATTAGAAATTGCACGGCTGCAGTGTGTGCTAAAGCCTATAGGTCTCATTTGGTCTACGATGACCTTACGGAGCGGGCCGTAAACCCATCGTATCTTCCATAATACGATCTCCGTAGGGTGACAAGCTTTGACTGTACGATTTCACACGATTTCACGGGTTCCCCACGGGAATCGTAGCCTCTACGATTTTCGTTTAGTGTGTAATTTGACAATTTTTTAAAACTCGTAAGCCCATAGCATATAGACTTATCGTAGATGGCACTGTACGATCGACGCAGGGACATCGCACCGAGGCTGTGCGCTGATTGTACAGTCATCATATGATATTGGATAAAGCCTAGGTCACGTTATACACCGTACAATAACTTTATCTAAGTTTTTTTTTTTTTTTGGGGGGGGGGGTCATCGCAGATACGGGCTACGACGTATCTACGACAATCGTGCAATTTCTTGTATATGGGCCTTTGAGTTCGGGCCGGTGCAGAGGCTGTACGAAGATCGTACAGCTATCGTTCAGAGATCGCGCGATAGCCCTGTAGTCTCCTCGGCCCCTTCACAGATCGTACGATATCGTACAGAGATTGTACGATATCATACAGAAATCGTACGATATCGTGCAGGGCCTACACAGAGATTGTGTATAGCCATTGTGTCATTTTGAGTGTTCAAGTACCCACTACAATAGCCGATATCGTGCAATAACTGCGCGATCAGCACAAAGCCTCGGTGCGATGTTCTGCGTCGATCGTACGATGCCATCTACGATAAGTCTCCGGGCTACGGGATTACGATTTCAAAATTTTGTCAAACTTCTCGCTAAACAAAATCGTAGAGGCGACGACGACGCCTTCAGGGAGTCCGTGAAATCGTACGAAGATCGTACAGTCAAAGCTTGGTACCGATACGATGAGTTTACGGGCTCCGTAAAGTCATATAGTAGGCCAAATGTGATTTGGAAAGAGGAAAAAAATCAGCTATTACTAGGGTTCCCTGAAATTGATCATACGATATCTGCGAAGAGGCTGACGTGACTGCAGGGCAACTGCGCTGATATCGCACGATCTCTGTACGATAGATGTACGATATCTGTACAGCCTCTACACCTGCTCGAACTCAAGGGCCCGTGCAAGAAGTCCCTCGATGCTCGTATCATAATGTAAACTAGTCTAAATTTCAGACCTCCCCTGCGAAGCAGGGGCCATCCGCGGAGCGGATGGTCTGAACGATAACGCTTTGGGGTCTTTTAACTTATCTCTTGTTTTTCTGACAAGATTTCTTCAAAACTCCTGGATAGTCCATTTACTTCCACTGCATTATATGGGCCTTTTTCTGACTCTCTTTACCATGCAAAACAAATTAAGAACTAAGCCAGTGTAAAGATCTCAGTCATTACAGTGATCAGATAAGGCTGGGACTACTCGCATATACAAACTGTTTTACCATCTGTTTTTGACACAAGGTGTCAATCACTTATGGTCTTGGGAGGTAAGCAGTGAGCCCATGCCCAGGCTTTTGCCTCAGGGGTCGCCTAATCACATTACATCACTGCAGACCTGACAGATAAGAACTGATAAATCATCTCTGGAAGGGCAATTTTTGTGGATTTTTTATGTTACTGGAAATGTATGTTATTTGCCAGACTGTCATACTGAAGACAGGTTTGGCTGTTGATTCCAGAATAATGGTCTGGCAGTCAGACTAAATGTAAACACAAACGTCGAAGACCGTAGCTGTCTGCGATGCCCCAAATATCGTACGATAAATCGTAGTTAAAGTTATCGTACGGTGTCCGCCGTCAAATGAGACTCGGGCCTATAAGAACGGTAGTACGTCGTCGGGACATCGCCAGAATATCGACCACAGAATTATCAACAATTATCTATCTGCGTGAACGGCAGCATAAGCCACCACACCACATCTTCATTATTATCATGTAAAACGGCCACATCAACAACATCATCAACAACAACAACACAGTTCTATTCCAGGTTTTTCAGCAACGATACCTTTATTATTTATCTCATTCAGTCCCTCGTTTTCAATCGGTATTATCGTTATTTTCTATTTTTACTTTTGAAGAGGGGGGGGGGACACCATCAAGTAGACGCAATTACTTTATTTTATTTTAAAAGAACGGAAGATTCATTGACACGTTCATGTGCGCGATTACGGTTTGTGCTGCTTGCACGGTCGCCATCTATAATTCTGGACAGTCGCTCTTAGGAACACACGTTAAGCCCGATCTAGTACCAGCCGGGATTATGACAGATGCATCCCAATGATATACATCTAAAATAATTGTTGACACAATCGTCGACGTGATGTAGGCCTGTTCTCACACGTACATGTACACTCACCACTGCACCCCGAAACGGTACTGCCCTGACAATCCCAATTCCAGGATGTGGCGAGTGGGAGAGCTATACAGGGTGGCCCAGAAAGAATGCTACACCTGCGATCGCTAATTTCTTCAACATCATCTGCAATATGTCATTGTTTTTTGTTTCATCGGTTAGAACATTCTTTTTCCAATAATATGATATAATACCGTGATCATTGATCTTAAGTAAATCGTTTGGGTCCTG
The DNA here is from genome assembly GCA_001188425.1 of Eucidaris tribuloides. Taxonomy (NCBI): domain Eukaryota; kingdom Metazoa; phylum Echinodermata; class Echinoidea; order Cidaroida; family Cidaridae; genus Eucidaris; species Eucidaris tribuloides. Next base: position 27,106 of record JZLH01S0126661.1, read on the forward strand.
CGGCCATTTTTTCCGAGGCAATTAATGTCGTTTCCCAAATTTGCCAATTTTTCATCAGCAGCGGTCATCTGAACAACGAGATATTCTCGCGTCTCAGCGTGCCAGACAAACCGCGATGACAATGGAGATCTAGCTCACATCGTCTTCCTTATCAAAGCAAGGACATTCCTGCCC
>JZLH01S0126737.1:1988-12891 GCA_001188425.1 Eucidaris tribuloides
AAATTACAAATTCATGTACAATCTTTTCTTTTTACTATTTTTTGCAGCAGATATTTATCACAGAGTTTTGAAAAGTTTCTGACTAACTAAGCACATGTTATATTTAACAATTCTAAGAAAATAAAGTGACATTAATTGTTTTCAAGGTCATTAATTACTTAATTAATGACTGGTGTAGCTTATATTTCCCATTGACTTGTACACGTTATGAAGCATGAAAGTACTGCATGTAAGGATACACATGTATGTTCACTTCAGGGCTACATTTTGGTTGAAATTTTTAAATACACTCTACTGATCCATTTATTAAACAATATTCTACTAATAAATCTCTAAAAAAAAAATAATTAGGTTCAGTAAACTGTTTGTTTAATTAGTTTAATTATTGTTATTGTTACAAATCGCAATACAATTTTAAACATATTTTGTCACACCCTGCATCACTACATGTGAAAATAGAAAAGTAGTGAAACCATACATTTTCTTGAAGCTGAAAATGTGCTCTTTCACACCATGACATCAATTTTGAGCCTTGACTTAATACTGACAAGTGCAATGAGTTGTCATCAATATTACAAAATTATACATTTTTTTGTGATATTACCCTTTAATTTTTTTTACACACCCTGTATAGCAACTTGACCTTGGCTGATTGAGATTCTCTGAAGTATAAGCTTTCAGAAAATGTATACTTTTGTTGGTTTCTGATCAGTATTTTTTGAGTTATATTGGTTCAAATGCAAGAAGTGACAAAATTCTTAATTTTGGTGCCTGTAACGCAAAGGGGCCCCACCATACGACACATGACCATCTATCTTGGGCAAAGCATAGGCCTAGTTGTCACTAAAAGAAAATAAGAACGACTTTGTAATTCCTAGTATTTGAGACAAGATATTTAAAACTGATGTTCTTCAATATAATGTACTGGATGAATGACAGACATTCAGGTACATATTAATCACAGGTGTTTATTGTTGATTTCACATCATGAACTATCTCTAGTCAGTTATTAACAAGAATATGTCATCTATTAATTCTTTACACCTGTTGTTTACTGCATTCTTCGTGATTTGTTTCACTTGACTGACAAGACCTATTCTGTTTGTGTGGGATTTCACACCGCAACTAAATTAGACATGGCTAGAGAAATAAGTGAAATAAATTGAAAGACACAACGATTTTATGTCCCCCTGAAGGTTCAATTGGTGCCAAAGATAAATTGTGCATCTCTCACACAAGCATCATATGATGATTGTACGTGGGGGTTATGGTGTTTCCCAGGCCACAAAGCTATGATTTCAAGAAAAAAATTCAACTCTGACTAAAAACCATCACAGCACTCCAGGACACCTAAAAAATCATGTGGCTCAAAAGAATTGTGCAACACACGCATGATTTTGCCAAATTGTGGCACATACTGTACGTATGGGAACACATCAGGAGGGCTACATGTATGTGACCTACATGTACACCTCAATTGTATAAGGATTGGATTACCAATATTGTGTTTCAGGGCTTAAGACAGGAAAAGATGTTGAAAAGATGTTTGGGAAAGATGTTGAAAGATATGAAGTGATCGTCACTATAAGCCGAATAATTGCAAATGATCGTTAACTCATAATGTGCTAAAGTTGCAAATTTGCGCCACACAATACACACAGCATCCATAGAGCTGTAATTTCTGTGGCAAATTAGGAGTTACGGTACTAACATTCCTGCATTCTATTACCAGGTAAATTTCCACATACCCTTGGATTCCAATGACAAATGAAGAAAGTCATCTACCATTATTTTCAAACAGTGCAAGGTTTTCAGAATCTTCAACAGTATATGGTTATGGTAACGAAATGCTTGATCCTTTTGAGATTTTTCACTGACCTACATGTAGTAATAGCAAATCAAGCACATGCCAGTTATCTACCATTTTATTTCATGATTCCTGGCAAACTAATACCAAACAAAGAAGTCTTAACTCATTGGATATGGTTTGATTTCAATACAACATGCATTCTCCATAGACCCCAGCCCAAGATAAATGTATCTCAGTCGTAGTCTCCTATCAGGTATAGAGCCCATGTATTGTTTTGGTAAATGATAAAAAATGAAATTATTTGCTATTACTTTATTTAAATAGACCTATATAATCTATCAATGCCCCGAAAATTGCTCGTTTTTAAACTGTTTCATATTTTTTAAATTACTAAAAATGTACAATGCAGTGGGTTTTTTTTTTTTTGGGGGGGGGGGTGGTCACCTGACGTTTCCCATAGGTAATGTGCATACTGCTACCTGCTCTTCTATGATTTAAACATCCCATCTATAAACAATTCTCAGTACAGGTTTGATGTTGTTTTCTGATGTCTGAGGTGACAATAGGATATGTCTGATTGACCCCTGTACTTTAACACGAGACTTGTACATTGTGTGAGCTCAACGTGAAATTGCGTGTGTATCGACACAAATCACACCAGTACACCCATACAAAATAAAAGCAATTTTTCAATGCTGCATACTGCATTACTAGCACTTTAATATAGTTCATGGGCATGTTATGTCACAACCTTACATTCTCGGATCAGTGTGTTGCGCTCACTTGTGTAGCTCACAGGAATTAAATAAACACGATAATTTGTACGTTAACAAAATTACAAAAAAAATCGCTGTCATATTAAAACCCGGATTTCCTCCTGGGTATAATCCATGTGTGTGTCACAGCTCGACAGTGCAGCGACAGAAACTGACGACATTCCAATTTTTAATCCCGAATTCCTTCAAATTCTGTACGAGGCTACAAGTTGGGATTACCGGCGGTACAGGATAACTGTAATGAATGGGATCACCATTTTTTCAAAGGCTCACAATTCATGACGCATGTTGCGATGCGTTAGTCATAGCAAGCGCCCAGCCCCCAAATCCCACGGTATTAACCAGTTGTATGCCGAACTGTACTTCACTACAAACACAAAGGTTGGCTAAACCGCATATACTGGATTGACCTTTGAATGATGTGACGGCGGAAACAAAATTGCCACATATCAAGTATTTATACAGGATGTCAGAGCCAATTACTTGTGCCTGTTTGAATGTCAAATGACAAACATTCGAAAGCTGATGCAGTTCACAACAATTTGAGGTAGCGAAATTCTAAAGCTTCACTAAGTCCTCCAAAGCTCTAGTTTTTTTTCCTTTTGAATAATGTGATAGTTAAAACAAAATTGCAACATATCAAATATTTATCTCCAGGCCCTTCAGAGCTCTATTTTCTCCAAGGATTCAGGCACGCAGGGAAAACTCCTTGAATGTGACAAGTGATCATCATCAGTTCTTTATTTTCTTTTTACAAGGTTTTGAAGACATGCCTAACATTATGTTTCAGTCTTGACTTTCTCCTTCACTCATTTTACGATTGATAGGTGAAGATCCAAAACAAAACAAAATTGCCACATATCAAGTATTTATACAGGTTGTCAGTGCAAATTACCTTGCCTGTTTTAATGTCAAATGACAAATATTCGGAAGCTGATATGGTTCACAACAATTTGATGTAGTGAAATTCTAAAGCTTCTCTAAAACCTCCAAAGCTTTAGTTTTTCCATTTTTTCTTTAAATAATGTGACAGTTAAAACAAAATTGCCACATATCAACTATTTATCTCTAGGCCCTCCAAAGCTCTATTTTCTCCAAGGACTCGGGCACGCAGGGAAAACTCCTTGAATGTGAAAAGTGATCAACATCATTTCTTTATTTTCTTTTACCATCTTTCAAGACATGCCTAACATTATGCCTCAGTCTTGACTTCCTCTTTCGCTCATTTTATGATTGACAGGTGAAGACCCAAGGATGACTGTTGCTTGATTCGTCACACTGATGTCTCATTCAAGGACTTTAAGAAGATCATGCAATCTTCAAGGACACATATGTTTCAAGACATTGTAAGACCCTGGACACATTTCATGAAAGGGGAAGGTATGAATAAGAAATGACAAATGCGATGCAAGCATGGGAAACAAATGGAAGGAGGAAGGAATGAATGGATTAAATAACCATTCATTCATACAATCAATCAATCAATTTAACAATCACGAAATCAGCCAATCAAACCAATTGATCAATCAATTCAGCAATCACTCAGACACTCACTCAACCTTTCACTTATTACTTCACTCACTCTCTCACTCACTGAACCAATCAATCAATCAATCAATCAATCAATCAATCAATCAATCAATCAATCAATCAATCAATCAATCGATCCATCAACCAATCAATTAATCAATCTTTTAATCAATAAATAATCAATCAATTATTCTATCAATTAATATTTTAATCAATAAATAATCAATAAATCAATCAATTGACCTATTATTCAATCAATCAAATTCAGATCAATCAATCAATCAATCAATCAATCACACCAACCAACCAACCAACCAACCAACCAATCATTCTATCAATTAATCTTTTAATCAATCAATCAACTATTCACTCAACAACCAATAACCAATCACAAACCAAATCCATCAATCAATCCATCCACCAACCAACCAACCAACCAACCAACCAACCAACCAACCAACCAACTAACCAACCAACCAATCAATCAATTCTATCAATTAATCTTCTAATCAATCGATCAATCAACTTTTCATTCAACAAGCAATCACCAATCAAACACCAAATTCAACCAACCAACCAACCAACCAACCAACTTACCAACCAATCAACCAACCAACCAACTTATCAACCATCCAACCAACCAGCAGTAATTACTTAGTTACAGATCTGCTCCACAGGTAGAGAGAGAGAGAGATTGCACAGAATGGGATACACAAAGAGTTCAAAGGCTCAAAACAGTAGTCATCGGCAAATGGCTCGATTCAATTTCTCACCCTGATACTCCGGCATCCGGTGTCTGCAAGAATTCCTTGGTGTTGATCACATTGTTGAACTGCTTGGCAAATTTGTGGGCACCGTCTCTGGGCAGCGATGGGTGATCAGCTCCACTCCTTCTACGACTGGAGTGTCGTCTCATCCCTAAGACGGGAGGAAGGACAGATAGGACGTGTTAATTATTTAAGACGTCTGTCAACAAACTATTCTGTTACACAGCAGACAGAGAAGTGGAGGCATGTGCAGTAAAATCATGTTGTGGAAGTAGAAATGGGGGGGGGGATTGAGAGAGTAAAGTTAGAGCAGCAGAAGGACATATGTTCCTCTTAATATATATTGAAACACTCATGATTTCAATTGGTTTACTGTGCATGAAACAAACATACATACACAATCAGACTCAACGATGTGGAGTAGAACTATCTAGAATGGATTTTGAATGATGCCATATCATTCTCATGACACACAAAATCTGACGATTGTTGAGATGAATTTGCTGCACCTATTTTTATAAAATACTCTAAACTCTTAGAGTATAATTATAAACAATAAGGCTAGACTTACTTGAGATGAATTGGACAACAAGTGCACAACCAGGAATGCGCGTTTACAACGCCGAGATGCATCGCGACACTACTAGGCAACGCAGCATTTCAAAATACTTCACTTGATAAAGTCTACAGGAGTAGACGAAATGTTGTCCAATTCATCTCAAGTAAGTCCAGCCTTATTATTTATAATTATACTCTAAGTTATGCGACTGGATGACTAATAACATTCATAAGACTCTAAACTCTTGTTGCACAACCTACTATAAAAGGGATAAAATTAACCAAGGATTATGAACAGCTATATTGGAACTCAATGAACAAGTTCTAATAATCATGATGCCCCTACCCCCCCCCCTCCCTTACCCCCCTCCCCAAAACATAAAAAGTTCACATATAAATATCAACACTGAATGGTGACTACACCACCATGTGATCAGTCCAGATTACCTAAAAAGTGTTTAACACATCTTAACCCATTGGAGACTAAGAACAAGTCATCTCTGGCTGGGGTCAATGAAGAATGTGTGTTATACTGAAATTGGATTGTCTCAAATGGGTTAAGGACTTTTCCCAGGAAATCACACGGTTTTCCCCACAACTTTGGGGTATATCCTGGATGCACAGGAACCCTGGAGTCAGGAAAGTCACATTTCATTTTTGTTTTCCTGCCTGGGCGTTAAATAACATCCATTTTGTTATTCTCAAGTTCACTCGCTTGTCAGAGTATCACACAAAAAACATGTATATCAGATTTTGAGGGCTTCTGTTATGCTCTATCAGCAAGATATAATACCCTTACAACGGAAATAAAATTAGCAAGACTGAATGGAGTGCAGGTTTCAAAAAATCAGACCAAATACTTTAGGATCTATATCTGATACCCTTTAGATATAATTTTTAGTATTCTGCGATAAACTCACTATCAGCTTATCTGTACTTTGGCAGACTGAAGTGAATTGCTTTAAGATCTGCTGCATTAATTTCATGTCTTCGTAAGTGACAAATACTAAGAAAGCCCTAAAACTCAGTGTTGTAGGTGAGATATTACTCTCGAGATCATCACTTCTAGGTCTTTGTCACGTTCTTTAGGCCAACATTCACAAATGAAACCTTCACTTTATGCAAGGTTCTTAGTCCTGGAAGTTCAAAGGCCCATTCATTGCTTGAGACTTGGCAATTGGGTCCCATGACACTTGCTCCAGCGACAGTTGCTCCGACAACTATTTCATACCCTACCTCAACCCTAACCCAACCCCAACCCAACCCCTAGACCTAACCCCTATCTAAACTGGAAACCACCTGTCACCTGCAAATTGTGCAGTTGAGCACTACCTAAAAAATAAAATGCAAGTCCAAAATACTTGATTATGATTGGTGGAAAAATTAAGCAGCTTTTGATTTAGAAAGTTAGGTTCAAATGAAATGTTTCTCACGATGGGCCCTTGGTCCTATGAACAATGGGAATGCCTAAAATACATATTTTACTGAAGAGTGAATATCAAGAACTTAATACTGGATTAACATTGAAAACGAGTCTGAGAAAATGGGTGTGGGAATGGTTTGCGAATGGATCCACCAACATCTCAAAAGCCTTTTAAGTATAGATCTGCTCACAGATAAACAAATCTGACAGAGCATTACCTATTCAATGTGAAAATTTTTCATCACTTCAGCACTTCAAAATTGAAGTTTAAACTATGAATTTGTGCACAAAATTGTCACATAACATTTGAGCTCAAAAAATGTGGTTGCAAACGTTTGATGTGGTTTTTCCACACCGGAAAACCAGTTTGAATCACTTTGAGAATGGGTTTGAAATACTCGTTCATTTCACATCAAGAGAAACTCAGCCTGGAAATGGGTTTCCTTGGTAGTGTGAATGGGGTCATAGTCAATCTCGTTATGCGACTGCATGGCCTTTCTTTAGCAAGAATCCTGGGCTTGATGACTAATACCTGCATGGCCAATCAAGGAGAAAGAATTATTGGGATACACATGACACCATGAATGACACGAATACCCAAGTGTTTGCATCCTTGCACATTCTCTCAAAGTCTTGATGCGTTCAACTTCCAGTCATAATAAGGAGAAGGTCTCTCCGAATCTGAACAAGGACTCTGGGAATGCCACCACAGAGTTCCACCAGTGACTAAGACTGACTCGTACCGACCATCTATGGTTTCGTTCTTCTTTGTCGCGACCCCAGTTTTACAACAGATGTGCCCGTTACGTGATTGGGATTAGCCTTTTCGTAAGGGCACCTGCTAAACGTAATCCTCCCTGGGGATTCAATGTTTTAGTAAGGTTACAACTCCAGAGGATGAACTTACATTGTACTTCATTAGCACAACTATGTACAAAGAGATCAAATTGCAGATGTTGTTACTAATACTGAGCAAACAAATGTTTAACCTAGATTGGTTTATGGGGATGCTGTCTGACATTAGGGGCCAGAGGCGGCGTCAAGATGGAATTAAAAGCAACATTCATTGATTATGAACATATTTCATTGATATTATTTACAAGGTTCATTAACAGTCAGGTACATTATTCGTTCAATGCAGAACAACCTTAAAAAGGGCAATGGCTTATGCTGGCTCCACCAATCATATTTTAAATGTACAGCTCTATTGTACCACGTGTATTTGATTTATAATGTTGTCTGTCTCTTACCTTTTACATAATTTGTCTTTATGTTTTTTATTTGACTTTTTGTAATATTAGTTCAAACATTACTTTCAAGGTTATTGGGTGGTGGGGGAGAAAATGGTAACTTTGGCGGAGGTGCTTGCACTCTCTGAGCCAGTTCTAGTATTTCAGCAAGCGTTTAAGAGGCAGAATTCTAAATTACATTTTAAGACAGAAACGATGGATGATGGTTGTGTTCGTTTGTACAGCCCCACTACTGGAAATGAGATGATAACGCTGATTATTATCTAACTGGGGGGTTTCAAGCGTTGTATTATCACGTATCCCGCACGCAAAGGAATGCCCATATATGCACTGCCGTGAGACACACGTGATATCAAAAATATCTTTGGCTGAGGAAAAATATCAGATACATCCAGGAACTTATGTATTTGCCTGTCGAGTTGATCCAGTTTACCACACACTAACATATTATCAACTACTAGCTATGTTTTCCACGATTCATATGAATCGTTAAGTCATCGGATGTCATTGGATGGCTTTCAGGTGGACACAGAAAATATTGTACTCCTTATGAAAATACTGGACTAGTCTGCGACTCGTCCGACATTTGTCACAAGTCATACAATATTTTTGTGTGTCCACTTCTATGCCATCCAATATTATATAAATGTGTATAGTAACTCCCAACCATAGCTACCCTGAGCATGTTAGACCAACTCTACCCTCATGTAATACATGTCTACATGTCTGGTGGTACCCAGATTTGACATTTTAGACCGACTAGAAGAACAAACCTGTAAAAACACCTAGATGTGCTCTACTTAGCACTTCCTCTTTCTACAAGTGATTTCACCTGTGGCACATCCACGGTTGCTAGGCAATGATATAAACAGTGATTGTGATTTAAGAGAGAGACAATCTAAGGAGGATATGCTTTGATTGGGACTTATCTGACCCTTGAGAGGGGTCACAACCATTGATTGTACATGTACTTCCCATCCATGCTTACAGGCTTAAAGGTACATGACATGATTGGGGTAGTCCTCAACTTGGGGTGAAACTATTCTAAAATCAAGTGAACTGTGCAAGGATTCTACTATGAAAATTTTGCAGTCATAAGATGACTCATTCTAAAATAACTTACATCAGTATGCCTTGTGCCAGAAAAATCAGTTGTGTAGGTTTCTATGGGATCTATTTCTATCGGGCCTCGAGAGAAACAAAATGCTAGTATGTTCATGCTTGGTTAGGCTTAAGTAAAATCATTCGGATAAATCCTTCCAGCCAGGAGATACACTCCAGCTGGTGTATTCATTGGTATATCGTTCAACCAGTTTGGTTCAAGAGGCATTTTCTATTTCTCCCAATCATGTCACTGCCCTTTAAAGATCATGTTCTTGATTTGCATAGTAACTGAGCTTGTGAAGGAAATAAACCTAAAATCATTCTTAATGTAAAACAATACATAAATCTGAATATTGTAAATCTAACCATTTGGTGTGCAAATTAAACACATGTCTTAAAAGCACTGTTTAACAGGGTGGAAGCCACTGTTTAATAAATTGTTGTACTTTGATGTCTGACCTACATGTATATGTAGTGTTTGAATGGACAAATAAACACCCTAGAAAACTACACTTTAGATAGTTACATGTATGCTGTCACCAGCATAATGTGCAAAGATATCGGTACATTAATAAGTGTCCCGGGGACAAAAATTCTATAACACAGAAGTCTATGGGGGAAACTGGAATGGTCGCCCATTGATTTTCACTTTTTAAATTAAAGTATTTAATGACTGTTTTGAACTGTAAAGGCCACTATGTCTGTGAATCCATTGGCGTGAGACTCCCATACGCCAATGATATAAGTGAGAGGTCCAAATGCGGGAGATCAATAGAAATGTATGGAAAATCACATAAAATTTAGGTGTCAGAAAGGGCCAAAATGCTCATTGCGTGACAGTTGGCAGCCCTGACACCGCACGACGCGACGGTTCATGATGAGACGGTCCTGTCGCGGACAGTCCATCGTAGAAGACCGGACATATTCAGTCTCAGCTATTAACCATTATATCGCATTGCGAATCGCTATACATCGCAAGATAAAACGATCTTCCTTTGTCGCTGACCGTCATGTCCTGCGGTGTATAGCGGGCTTAATTTTTCAGGGCTTCATTTTCAGACATATTAGAGGCACTATAGTAGTATGGAGGATCATGTAGCTCAGATTTTTTAAACTGGAAAACAACATTAAATGATACCTTTAACCAGAGACAAACAAAATATATAAGCATCATGCATTACCCCTTGTTGGGCTTGTAGGACCTCCTTTCTTTGGTATCTGGGCATAGGGTGCTGTTGGTCGCCCTGGGGCAGGCTGGGCCGGGGCTGCTCGTCTTGGAACGTGACCGTTGCCCTGCTGCGAGCCACCGCGGTACCCTGCCTGTCTGTCGTCACCCGTGACGTTAACCTGTCTAACTCCAGGTCCTGGAACAAGAACAAATATGCAAAATAGACGAACTTCATTATCTTAAAGGTAAATAGCATGATTGGAGGGAGTCCTCAACTTGGGGCAGAACTATTCTAGAATCAAGTAAACCATGTAAGGATTCTGTTGTGAGAATTTTATGGTTAAATGTTGACTCATTTAAAAGAACTACCATCAGTATGCCTTGTGACAGACAAATTTGTTGTGTAGCTTTCTATCAGGGCACGAGCATAATTCAATACTGGTATATTCATGCTTAATTCAAGTAAACAAATTAAAGACAAATCCTTTCACCCAAGATTCACACTTCAGGTAGTGTG
>JZLH01S0126738.1:20351-31972 GCA_001188425.1 Eucidaris tribuloides
ATTATCAAAATAAATTGTTCTGTGCCTTCCCATTGATGTGTAGTGAGCCCCCATGTGGCAAGAGAGACAACATTTTTCTCTGGAGTTCAGAAAAGGTCACATATGCATATTTTTCTTATGACATTGGCCTGTAGAGGGCTCACATCAGTAATCCATAACAGTGGATTTGTGTCTGGGTGAATATCCTGTGTGTTGGTTTGCAAAATGATTCTTTTGTTGTTGACACAAATAACAGTTTTACTATTTAGATTCAGAGTGACAATGGTTATTTCTAAAAAGAAAAAAAATATACAACTTACTTAATAAATGTTTTAATGCTAGCAGATTTTGTCAGTTTTTTTTATACAATTATACTTCTACTTCTTGTACTTCTTCTTGTACCTCTTCTACTTCTTTTACTTCTTCTGCTACTTCTTCTTCTTCTAGTTGTCTTCTTCTTCTCCATCTTCTTCTCTTCTAGGTGTCTCCTTTCTTCTTCTCTGTCTTCTTCTTCTTCTTCTTCTTCTAGTTGTCTACTTCCTTCTTCTCCATCTTCTTCTATTCTTCTCTTCTTCTTCTAGTCATCTTCTTTCTTATTCTCTGTCTTCTTCCTGTATTCTTCTTCTTCTTTTTCTTTTTCTTTTTCTTTTTCTACTTCTTCTTCTGCTACTTGTTCTTGTTATTCTTCTTCTTCTTCTTCTTCTTCTTCTTCTTCTTCTTCTTCTTCTTCTTCTTCTTCTTCTTCTTCTTCTTCTTCTTCACCTTCTACTTCAATTGTTTACAGTAAAGTTGATTTATGACTCATGAAAATATGATAAAATCTTATGATATGACCAATTTCATTCATAGATACTTCTTTCTTTTTGTGTTCACAGGGACCAGTCCCCAAGGTAGAATTTGATTGGAGTAGCAGTGGATTAATTAATCCATTGGACGGTATGTGGAAGTCATTTGATCTTAACCCTTTGGGTCCCAGAAGCTCATGTTTGTACAGACAGTAAATATGATTATTGGTCGTGTCAGGAAGGCTTTAGTTGGCAGTTGCAAAGATTGATAGTTTGTAATTCAGGGAAGTTGAAAGGCTTGATTACCTCATGGAATCTGCAATGTCTAACTCGTTTTATTGGGGAGGGGGAGAGGGGTCATGGGATACAATACAACTTGTGTAAATGAACTTCCAAAATGCAGTTATGATTTATACATTATTGTTAGAGTAGACTATTGGTTTTGATGGACACTTTTGTTAAAGATGATGTTAATTTGAAATTTATTTGATGTAGGGAAAGGTGAATGTCAGATATTTTTTTTTCTATTATGTTGTATTTTGGTGGTAGTCATGCATGGATGACATTCACACTGGAAATAATGAGTTCATTCCACAAAAAAGGACTCTAAAATGAATGTTGTGATTCCATACATGTATCTTCTATTGCACATTCCTTGTGGTGTATTAGTGGTGTTCAATTATTTTCTGGAGTTACATGGTAGAGTTACCCTTATTATTCATTTTCATTTTAATTGTAGATATTTCACTCACTTTCTATTTCATGGCATGTATACAGGGGTTGTCTCTGATTTGTCTGGTCAGTGCTGTACCACAACTTTGATATGCTGCGACAGTTGTCCTTGCAATCAATCAATCTGAATATGAACAGAAGAAATAGCTTAAGAAGTTTAAGGATACAAAATGGTGTTTTTGTTGTGGTTGAGTTTTTTGCTGCTGGCGTTTTTCTGCTATTAGCAAGGCTGTTTAGCAGGAATGCACCATATGTAGTTTTGAAGAAAAAGATAATAAAAGGGAGATACATGTAAGATTTGGCATGAAATCAGTCTTTTAGAAATCACATTTTCAAGTGAAAATATACATTTTTCCATGACGTCAAATGGGAATGATTGCCTAAAATGTTGGTCTTGTCTTTTTGACCAATACTACTGAAGCTTTATTGATTTTGTTGGCAGTTTGGCAATTTTACAGTGATTTAAGCAGTTATGATGTAGTGCAATTGAAGGTATACTTTCATATTCATTTACAGGATTATCCTTATACAAATTTGCTATAAAATTAACCCCATTTTTTCTCAAAATTAAATTCTGTCAATTTCCATTAACATTTCCTCCATGTTCATGACCCAATTTTTTCGTCTTTGACTCACGATTCACGCTAACTGACTTTCCCCACCCCACCCTTCCGACACGACAACAGCCAACAGCCTGAACCTGGATTTTTTCGCCAGCGAGCGAAAGAGCACCTCCTCCAAATCTAAAAGTAAACCAGGTAAAAAGCGGAGGCTTGATCCGTTTAACATGATTTGCATGTGCATGCTTCACCTCTTACATCATACAAGGCATATATCACCCTGCTCACGTCAAACTTCTAACAAGGCATCGTTTTCCAGTGTATTAATCTATGTTTGTATCATCTGCACCCTTTCCGCCTCTCCTACTTTGTTTCAAGTTTGCACCAACTGTTGCTATGACAACCCAAAATGTGTGCATTTTGAGTGACATGTGTGTTATTTTGATGAGTGTTGTAGTGGCACTATGCTACAAATACCGCTGGCACAAGTAGTGAAACCATTTAACCTCAAGTGGCAAAAGAATATACATAGACATAGGTATAGTAGTGAAGTGATCGTAAACTGGAGTATCAATCTCTTTACACTGCTAACTCAGTGGTTGCAGTTCTGTGTTAATGTGATGTCTCGTCATTGGTTACCATTTTGACAGCATTCCAATAATTATTAAGATTTTAGAGCCGTGAAACATCTTTATCCATCACTAATGTTCTGTGAAACACATTTTAAGGGCAGTGACATGATTGGGAGAAAAAAAATGCCTCTCGAATCAAACTGGTTGAAAGATATACATGTATCAGTGGATACACCAGCTGAAGTGTGTCTCCTGGCTGGAAGGATTTATCTTGAATTTGTTTACTTAAGCCGAATAAAGCATGAACATACTAGCATATTGTTTCTCTCGAGCCTGATAGAAATAGACCCCTTGAGAGCTACATAACAGATTTGTCTCACAAGGCATACTGATAGAAGTGATTTTAGAACGAGTCAATTTTTGACAACCAAATGTTCACAGTAGAATCCTTCCACAGTATACTTGATTCTAGAGTAGTTTCACCCAAGCTGAGGAACACCCCCCCCCCAAAAAAAACAACAACAACAACAACAACAACAAGCTTACCTACATGTAGGATGTGAGTTCCAAGGACTGTAACTTAATGTCACTTCTTTATAATGCATCATGGAATCAGGATAATTTCTTATTGGGCTATACCCCATTTGACTCAAAACATGTCAAGAATTTTCAGACATTACTCCATTAAGTGCAGTTTCAACTTCAAAGTAGGTGAAACTTTATTAAAACATTATATTTATAGATCCATGATAACATACATGTAGGAGGAAAATGTTCAGTACGAAAGTTGAAGACAAATATGTAGCTTTCCAAACAGTACATTCTGTTACTATGCTGTGAAGATATCTGAAGTTACAACAACTTTGGTGAAGTTCTGTACTTTGTTCATGAGATGTGAATTTTCTCATTTTATACACACACACACACACACACACACACACACACACACACACACACACACACACACACACACACACACGCGCGAACAGAGCCCAGTTCATAGTCCCCTTGCGAACTTCGTTAGGCAGGGGACAATAACACAAATTCGCCCCACAAACATCAGAGATACATAACTTGTGAGGTAATGAACAAATTACAAAGGGGTTTTCTGCTTTAGTGTAAGCACTTTTTAAGAAGAAAGTTGTACCTGTAATTTACTCACAATCACATGTAGCTGTATACAAATACCTTCAAAGCCACATGAAATAAACTGGTTATTTCAAAAGCTAAGAAGAATAATGACATGTCATGATATCCATATTATGTAACATATAGGAAATATTGATCCTATTACATCCATGATTTCTGTTTGTTTCCTGGGGCACATGACCTAGCAGTGTTGTTTACAACATAGGATATCCTGGACAACATTATAGATGGTGTTATGTAGCTTGACAAATGGCATGTTAGTAACTCATTAGTGTGTATTTCTACTTTCGAGTAGGTATCTCCCACGTGGTTCATGTGTGGGCGGAACAGGAGTTGTAAATCATAAATATACAACCCAAGAAGTAGCATTTATCAAATGCACGATGCATGAAAAAAACATTTTTATAGAATTTGATAGCTCTGATGTGGAAACAAATAAGTATCCCATGACTTGAGACAAATCTGTTGTTCTCGTCAGGAGTATGAGATTGTTTTGCATCCTCCAAAAGCCACCTAATATTATTGATGATAAATTCACTGAGAATATATGGAAATTTTAATTTGTTAAAGAAATTCCAATCAACTTTTTCAACAAAGCATGGAGGCCAAGACAAAGGCACACAGATTTATAATACATGGGACAATTTGAGTTTCAAACATTATCTATACTGAATATTTAGCTTCATTTTTTGTAGTCCATTTAACTCTTAATGTCCAAAGGTGCCAATATGCACCACACAATACATGCAATGTCCATAGAGCTGTAATTTCTGTGGCACATTAACAGAACTTTATCAAACCATAAAATGATAGCATGATGTTGAAAAAAAGTGTAACAATTTTGTGGAACATCAATGTGAAAAAAATGTCATTAATCAAACAATCACACTCCACTCCAGTAAAATGAAAAGTACCCAAATGGAGTATAATATATTTTTTTATATCACCCTGCAGCTCATGGTGCAAATGTGCATGTCTTTGTCTCATGTGTTTGTGCATGGGACATGAAATGATATCTGGACATATGAGACCTCCTATTCAGATAGTGAGTGATTGGGGGTATAGGCCTGAGAAATGTTTGCAATACAGGATGTCAAGAAATCTACATGTATGGAATTTTGAATACTACTAGTAACTGGATAACTTGATCACTTGGTATAATTGAGGGCATGAATATACTAACAGGGTTGGGGGTAGAGATAACATGTTAAACCTGTCTCGTTGAGTGGGACATACTACCATGTTATTTTAGTATATCGCATACTTTGAAATGTTTGAATTCATTATTAAGTTTGATGTGTAAACAGTTTCTTTGACTTTGTGTACTTCAAATATGGCTTATTAAGTTTCAATAGTGGTATAAATTTAAATTTTTGGTTTTCCCATTTCTGACATTGGCATCACGTGTCATGCATGTAATATTTTTTTTCACATTTGTGACAATATACAGTATACCAATACAACATTCATATTTGGTGTATTATTTACAGCATCCTGTCTTATAATTTGAATTCATCAGTAAATTTTTGAACTCATTTGTTTTTGTTTAAACAGGCATATTCTTTTTTCAACTTGCCTACATGTATTCAGAATTTTTATTTTTTTAAGTTTGACTCTTACATCAGAGTGAAATATGTTCATCATTAATCCTGTATCAATATTTGAATATTGTGGAAGATGTCATTTGATTTTATGGTGGAATTTGATGTCTACTAATCCCAACCGTCTCCCATCCGCTTACCCCTTTCAGTACCTCACTCAGGATATAAATGCAAAATGTGTGGAGTTTGTTTCATTGGTACTGAGAGTGTTACACAGAATGATGTGTAGTAGTTTAGGTCCTAATAGCATTTACCAGAAATCACCATCAAGTTGTAACCTGCTGTTATTTGAACATATAAACTGTATCATTTAAATATCTGCTAGGTACCTGTATTATAGATGTACTCTTGTATAGTAGAATTGTGTGGGAGGGGGTGGGGTAACATCAATCCCTTTCCTTGTTCAATAGTAGGGCAAGGTTCATTATGCAGAGTAATGGGGGGGGGGGGAAGGTTAAAATCTTTCCTCTGTGGACTCTTCTCAATTTCCACCATGTTTTCTGCAGTTTTCCTGTTGCTTAGTACCTCCTTGTACCCCCCTCTTTGTTCTGTTACGCGCATTAGTACCAGTTTGCAGCCTCGGTCCTCTAATAGTTAAATGGCTTTCAATCTAATTCTGTGTGGCTAATGGCTACATCTAATTTTCTGCTACTGTAGATATGCATCGTTCTTCTGTGGATGAGCAGGAAATTGATTCTAAAAAATACATACCTCACTGTTATCTAATCTGAAAACGTAATGACATGAAAACATTTGAAGCTTGCCTATATTTTACTTTCACAGAGGTACTTACAGCTTGTTGTGTAACCTGTCATCTTTTCTTCTCCTTATGTGCATCGTACAGAAACAAGAAATCTACCACAAATTTACAAAATAGATTGAACATTTTGTTTTAAAGGCAGTGAATCTCAGTTGCAAACATCCTCCAGACCAGGACAAGATAACCCATGCCCTTAGGCTATTGATGAAGGGCATGTCTGTGAAATCTAGGGGTCAGTAATTACCTAGAATTTGAAAAAAGCGAAAGAAAAACAATAGCCGTTTAGTGTACGTTCTATGTTAGGATTTTTTTTCTCAATTTTTTTCTCGCGAGAAATTTCAAATTCAAATCAGAGTCTAGCGGTCACTGTATTTCCACTAAAACTGAGTTTTGAGCTCCTTTATTTTGCTTAAGGTTCCCAGATGGCACTTTCTTCTAAATGTCATTGTATTTACACAATGTTAATATTTAGGCATGCAAAAGAGATGCCCTGCCTTTAAATTTATGAAAGTGTATTGCACATATTGTAGACATATTGTGATAATTTCTGCTATTCTACTTCTAATTTGAAACAATGCTTGTTGCTTTACTTATTCTCAAACTGAAATATTTCTCTTCAAATTACATCTGATGTGTCACATGAAAATTTCTGTGCACATTTATTTGAATGCCTTTTTGTGGATGTGTTTGTGATCATGTAGACACAAACCCTGAAATTCTATAGTGATGAATTAAAAAGTCATAAGAGCATTTTTGATAGTAATTTTGTCTGTATATTTTGTTTTCTTTCTTTGTTTTGTACCTAGGATCGTCCATCTTCAAAGGTACCCCATGGTGTGTTGTAAAACAATTTTACCCATTTCTTTAAATTAAAATTCACAAAGTAGCTCGACTGCTCTCTCGGCTGTTCTCCTCAAAATAGAAAATCTACTTTATCTTTGTAGCAATTTCCTTTTTGGTATATCTTTAGTTCTTTTGCCCTGTGATGGACAGTTTTGTTGTTGATTAAGATCTAGGTGTCCTGGGGTAGCAGGTTTTTGCAGCTTTCAACGCCCTTCTTTCTGTGTTTCTAACAGAATAAAATGTGAATCGTAGTCAAATTTAGCATAGAGTTACGTCTCTCGAGGGCATAGATGCCGTATCACTATCAATTTATTTTCACTGAAAATTTGTGATACAGTGTATTTGATTCTTTGAACTATGAGTCACAGATTTGTTGTTTGTGGTGTATGTTAAATAATGTTGTTTCTGACTGTATCCTTTCGTTATTTTGTAACATTCGTTCCTAATTTTGTTTTGATGTGTTAATTTTGTAAATTTGATTTTGATCACTTAATTTTGTTTCCCCAGGATTCTGCCATTTCTTTTGATCCATCATGTCATTGCATGTTTGCATGAAACCTTTGTAATATGTTACAGTGCATGATCCTTCCAATGAAATTCATTTTGCAATTTAGACTGTAGCAGCACACTTGCAAACTATTAAAGCAAGTCAATGTCTATTCTTCTTGTCAATTTCTTGATTGCATGTTAAAACATCCTGTATAATGCAGTCTTCTTCTCTCTTTGTTCATTTCTCTTCTTGGCTGTAGGAGCAGCAAATTATATTTCAGTATTTTGAAAGAGGATGTCACTGTGTTTAGAATCTTGACATGATATTAATTAATAGTGGAATTACTCTGGGCATGTGATCAGATTTAGACCCAATGACGATTGTAAGATAATAACATCAAGGTTTTACTGGCTCCAAATTTGATTCAGATTGATAAATTGGTCATTCCCTCCCCCACCTCTTGTCTATTCTTCTCCTTGATGCCTCCACATCTTTTGAACGTGCAGAACATTGTAAGAAACTGCTATAGACAGATAAATTCTAGTAAATGCCACACAAATGTATCATTCAAAGTAACTGTGCATATGTTTCTTTCTCAAAACAGCATGTGGTTTCCAATAGGTAGAAAAAAAGAGATTTCTTTATTCTTTGTCCTTTTCACTGTTGTTTATAACAATAAAATTTCCCTCATGTTTTTTTGTTTTTCTTTTGTCATCACAGCGCAAAAACTTGACCCGGAACTCTTGGATCTGGAAGTGACGTCGTCGGACCCGCCCCTCAAACCATCTGCATCATTCGGCCAGTCGTCATCATCGACCTCGTCGCAGAAGACGACGACTCCCCTGGACGAGATCCTGAAGCACTCGTCGACGTCCATGGTCCAGCAACGACCCAAGAGAGAGCCGGGCCTCAGCACTGAGTCCAATGTGGTCCTGGACTCAATGCCAGACCTGTCCTACATGCTGGCCAAGGTTCTCATGTTTCCCGTGGCCTCGCCCACCAAGGCGGATCAGGGCGGAGCCAGCATGTCATGGGCGGGGTCAGTGTCATGACAGATAAGTCACTGCAAGCCCCACCTCCAGGCTGTCTGAGTGCTGTCTGAGTTTTGTAACAACATAAAACATGTATAATATGATGGTGATATCAGTTATATTTAACTTCACTGCTGTTTTATGTTTATTTCTCTCTTCTTATGTTTATCTTCAGCAGAAATTACTGTGACTTGATATACCATTAGTGAAATAACCTCTCAGAAATAGTAATATTTAATACCTGATTAAATACAAAATAACATACAAAAAAGACAAAATTATATTGTGACAGCATTAATCAAATTCATTATTATGTAGAACATACCTCCTGGGGGCTTTATGTGTCGGATAATATTTTGATTCGCAAAGTATCATGCAAAAACAGTACCCATTTTTTAGATTACAAGTTCTAAGCATGTGGTATAATAGATTACCTTAATAACATTAGGAAACTTAGTGTAATTCTAAATGTCTTTATGAAAGGAAAAGTGTATAATCACGAAATTCTTACTGAAATTTGTGTATTAAAGTGCTGATTGGTCAATTATTGAGATGTACTAGTCCATACTAAGCAAGAATGTAGCTCAGCTAGAATTATTCAATCACTTATTATTGTCCTCGTACCAACTGGGTAGTGATATGATCAAAATATTGAGAAGTGCATTAAGATTTCTCTGTATCAATCAAACAGAATGAACCATTAGATTACTTGGAAGTTCTTAATTGTCTGTGCATTTTGCAGTTGGTGAAAGCTTCATTCTATGTATTCAAACTAGACAACATGCATCAAGTAGGTTATTCCTTGAGAAAATTGTTAAATGAATTATTCCTTGACAATTAGTGCTGCTTGTGAGTTTAGGTTAGATACATTTCATTAATCATGGTAGATACTATATATGACCATTTCAAAGTAGAGTAAACAACAATAATACATCTGTAAAAATTCAGAATCAAGACAGTAAAACATTATGTTAACAATCTTGTTATTTTGTGCCATTACTTCCACCTGATTAAATATGTAATTTGCATTCCTGAAAATGTGTTAGAAGTTATGTAAACATCTACATTCAAGTTAAATTTTTCTACAATCTTAGAAACATGATACAGTCAATAGTTCGCCATTTAAATACTCTGTTAGTTCTCATTTTATCTTGTGTTTCTGTTTTTGTAGTTCAAAATACATCTGAATAAGTATTTGGTAAATTAAATGAGACTGCAGCCTATAGACATGTATGAATATTTCTGCAACAGAACACTGGTAGTTAGCACTTGGCAGATAACATACATTCAAATTACTGTACTTTTTCTGGGAATGTTGTGATGAATCTATTCTATGTATCTGTACTTTGATCAAATGTTTGTTTTTAAAGTTGTTGATTTTAAGAACTGAAATCAGTTATAATCCCCATACCTGTATTTCATTCTGTGTCAGAGTTGTTGGTGGTGCAAAGTTTATCTGTTATAAAATATGTGCCATGTTTATGTAGACCTCTTGGAATGAATTCTACAATTTGTTGTTCAATGTCTAGTACAAAGCACTGAAATCTAGAATTGGCCAAATAATAATGTGTATTAATCATTTTCCTTTATTCATAAGATGGTAAATAAAAGATAAACATGTAAATAATGTGGGTGATTGTAACAAGTCAAATTTTCAAGCAAGGCATGCCTTACATTAGAGTCACGATAGGGTGCTGTGTTAATGTGTAACTAGCAACATGACAAATATCGTAGATTGTCTGTAAGAGTAGTTGACCCTTGACCTGTACCCATGATGTTTTCAGTATTCTTTTTTTTTTAGCATGTACCGTATTGTAGTATGCCACCTTGTTCTGGGAGTTAGCGGGTTAAGATATATCAAATTAATTGTGCATCATTGTTACCATGAAACGTCTAGTCACTGTTTCCATCACCCCCACGACACATGCCACCATCAACACCATCACAACTTTATCTCCGCCTTGTCCGATGAGGTGTTTTTTCGCGTATGATGAGGTTCAATCACTTATCTGTTTGAAATACAAATGGCAGTGAAGAAAGGCAACTGAGAGAGTTGCATGTAAACATATTATCCTGATTTGATCATCTTGTTATTGTTTTTCTGGATTTTTCAAGACTGAAAATAAACACAATGTCCTGATTTTTTCCCCAATTTGAGACAAACCAGTGTAAATCAATTTCACATGACTTGTTTTGATACAAATTGTATAAGAGATACTAAATATTAACAACAACAAACTTCATTTATTAGAGTGACTGAAATCTGGACAAAGATCACAGAAGTGTTATAGATATCACCACTGTGGATGCTACTTCTCATAAGTGTCCTATAATCCATTGGCAGGTATGAATGCATAAGTTAAGCCTGTTGATGAGAGGAAAATGAAGGAAAAGGAGCAAACATAGCTAGGGTAAAGATGACAAGAGTTGCAATACACTTTTCATTTTGAGACCTGTAAAATTTTAGATGATGTGACTTGACATGCTCACTTTCAAGATGTTTTGTAATCAGCTAGAAGGAAAATGCACACTTCTTTGTCATGAAGATTTTTTTTAACTGAATGCCCTGCTGGAGTTGCACTGTAGCTTGTTAATTAGTTACTTGTTTTCTTGTTATTGCTGATATTTTAGTACCTAGTTAATTGTTTTGTTCACAATTTTGTTTTCTTATCTCTCCAGTCGTGCAAGTAGGTTTCATAAACATGCTTACACCATAGTGCAAGTTGAACCATGAGGGCAGTATATACACCTGAGTAACACAATATGAAAAGTACAACTTGTGCATTGATGGTTTTTGTGAATTGTATGTAAATTAATTTTTGTTTATTTCACGTCAGTTGTTCATGAGTTTGATCCAAATCCCAAATAAAAGTGTTCAGTTGTTATTTGTACAAGTTTTGTTAGCATATATGTTACCATTATCGAGCCATTAATTTTTGACAGTGATTACCCCTTGTTTTGAATCTAAGGGAATCTACCAATGCAGAAAGCTACAGGTTGATGATGTTGTAGGTCCCAGAAAAATATATGTGTCATGTCTAACACTAAACCCTAAATTCTTAATGTGTCACGGACATCATCTTGCTCCACAAATGTTACCCTTGCAATGATTGCTGTAA
>JZLH01S0126745.1:6672-16990 GCA_001188425.1 Eucidaris tribuloides
GGAACGGCCATTTCGGCCGTGCATGCAGTGTGTGCAGCGTGTGTGACCTGCCTGCATGTTGCATGCATAGTTTTATGCTATTTTTTCAGTGAAAATAGTTATAAAATAGCTTTTATATTCCAATGCTGTTTCTTCATTGAAAATACATTGAAATATCTTGAAAATATATTTTTTGGCTATTTTCTGTGATATCTTGAGAATTGTATGAGTAAAAATAGCCAAAAAATATATTTATTTGATCAAGATTTCGTGTTCCAAAAGTCCATGAAAAAAATATGGTTTTTGACTATTTTGGGGGGCTGTTTTTGGAATATTTTTTAGGCTATTTTTTAGATATTTTTCCAATAGAAAATAGCATAAAAATATATTTTCGGAGCCTATTTTCAAAATATTTTGGGGCTATTTTTTACCTTTTTTTTTCAAGCAGGGTAATGCTGATAAAACTAAGGTCATGGTACTGAGTCCATTCAAGATTTTTGATATTGAAATATTTATCGATAAGGTTCAAATTGAGCAAGTACACAAAATCCGATATCTAGGTGTTATTATTGATGAAAAGCTGCAATGGGATGATCATATTAAGCAATTAACCAAGTCGATAGGGTATAAGATTTTTTTCTCTACGTAAAATGGCCAATTTTATGAACAAAGATATACTTAACATGTTGAATTTGTCGTTGGTACAACCATGCATTGATTACGCTTGTTCTGTTTGGGGTCAGTGTTCGCGCAAATCCATTGATACATTGTTTCGTTTACAAAAGAGAGCTGCACGGGTGATTACGGGGAATTTTGACTTTGTTAACCATAGGGGAATTAACATAGTTAAAGAGTTACGATGGAAATCTTTTGAAGAAAGATGTGACTACTTCATTGCCACCTTAATGTTTAAATGTATTCACGGATTGGCGCCAACTCACATGGTAAATGAAATAGAAATGGTTTGCGATAGACACGACCATAACACACGTTCTGCTGATTCACTAAACGTGGTTGTACCCAAGCCTAACATCGAATGTTTTAAAAGAAGTTTTCGTTTTACAGGAGGTAATGTGTGGAACGCTTTACCTCTTAGATCTATGGAAGACCTAGACATAAAGGAAACCAGTTTACCAAGTAAACCCCCAAACTCCACAAGTGGTACCAGTGCACAAGACCCAATGTTGGCATTCATGAGCCAACGAAATGAGGTCATGAAGTTGATGGTGGAGCACCATATCAGATCATTGTTACCACACCCTGAAGTTAAACCGTTCAAAGGAAACCCTTTGGATTTTCATGCATTTAAAAGGGCATTTGAGCATGTAGTAGAATCCAAAACCGGAAACAGCACTGATCGGCTCTACTACTTAGACCAATATACAAGGGGAGAGGCTAATGCCATAGTGAAAAGCTGTATGTATGGTAACGATAACAACCAGGCTTACATCAAGGCGAAGAGTACACTGGAGGCTAAATTTGGGAACAGACATCTCGTCCTTAACACCATGCTGAGCAAGGCTGCCGCTTGGCTAAGCATAAAGGCAGAAGATCCAGAAGGTCTGCAACGCTACGCACTGTTCGTAACAGAGCTTAACAATTTGGCAAAGGACAACATGGAGTAGGAAATAAATCATTCTCAGAACTTGAAGATGGTCGTCTCTAAATTGCCATTCAAGCTTCGAGACAAATGGAGGAACACTGTTGACAGCTTGTTAGAACTCAGCGATTAACTATCATTTGATGACTGTGTGCGATTCATCAGCAAGCAAGCACGCATCTTGAACAATCCAGACAACTTTGGAACCTCCAGCAGAGCTGGAGAGAGTCAGCCCAAACCAAAAGCTCCTACCCATCTTAAGCAAGGATTCGCAAAGGGCACGAATGAGTGTGCATCATGTCTGTATTGCAGTAAGGAGAATCACGCTTTGGAGGACTGCAGAATTCTACAGAGGAGATCACATGAGGAGAAAATCAAATTTTGCATGTCAAAGGGATTGTGCTTTGGATGCCTTAAATCTTCCCATCTTTCCAAGGAATGTAAGCAAAGGATGACATGCAAGTTACATGTATGCAAAAGGATACATCCAACGGTGCTTCACAGAGCCACACCGAAACGAGAGGAAAAGATGGAAGCTTCGGGAAATGAAAGGAAAGATCGAGCTGATGAAACACCAGGGAAAGGTGATTTAGAGACCAAAAATCAAGCAAATGACAAGGACATTAACACGGCCAAACAGACAGTTGATGATGTAAAGCGTACACTGACAAATTACACAAGGCAACAAGAATCACAACCAGCTATCGTTCCTGTTACTGTGAGATCAAGAGAGAGTGGAAAAACTGTTAAAACCTATGCATTTATTGACAATGGGAGTAATGCGGCATTCATCACTGAGGAACTAAAAGAAAAGCTGCAGACCAGAGGCAGAGTTAAAAACATCCAACTGCAAACGCTAACAGATGACAAGGTAGTACAAACATGCGTGCTACATGATCTGGAAGTTGCTGATCTGAAGGAAGAAAACTACATTCCACTTCCAGGTCAGATCATGCTTGCAAATTGCATATGTTACAAAAATGACAAAAGGTAGTTAACAATTCTATATTCTGAAATCTTGGTGGCAGGAAGTGATGTTTTACTGAAAGAGTGATGGTGAATCACTACTATGCATCCAAAATGTACAATAACATCATGTAATTAGTGTAAACAAGTTTGCATAACTGTATGAAAGTCAGCATCCATGGTTGGCCGTACTTTGGGGTACAGGGCGCAAGCATATGAGAGAACTACAGTGAAGGTCTTTCCATGGTCCAATCCTTAACACTAGGCCTGATGTTGAAACTTTGGTGGCTGTAGAGAAATCAAAACTGAACACCACGACAGTATACTTCTTAAAAAGAAAGTACTTTACCTGATATAGATTCAAAAAAAATAAAAACAGTTGGATTGGAGAGCAACAATTTTTTGCAGTAGAGTGAATCTTGTAATATCCAATTTGTTCAGTCTTCTTGATGTGACTTTCTGATGTCTGGCATGAACATTACATACTTGGTGATGCGCAAAATGTGCTGATGGGCAGAAAATATCTCATAACCATATTTAGCTCAGCGAAACAGTAACACATATTGGGATGTCGAAGCCAAATACTATAATATAAGAGTTGCTGAATACTTTGGCTCTCTGATTATCTGACAGTGTTTGAGATGGAAATATAAACCCAGGACCGAAAAGTTCGACAATTATGGATCTACCGTCACTTGTAAAATATGTATTATGTAACAGGTTTTGCAGATGAATTACTTCTCAGGAACAAACTCGACATTCAACAGAGCAGTCTAATGGGGGAAATGAGTCCATTTCTAACAGTATTAAGATTTTTACATTTTAAAGCACGTTATGAATAATTTTTAATAAGAGTGTAATATTTATTTAAGAATGGTATATCATCTTGACTACTGGTCAAACACTGATATCAAATATGAACTGTGAGCGCAATGTGTATAAGAGTGTGACATTACTGTTTGTAAAATGGAACTATTATTTATAAAGCCAGTTGTATGGTACTATATAAAAATGCTATAGGAATTCGAGATTATTTTTACACAATCAGATACTCACTAGAGATGATCCATCTAGCAGTGAGAGCAAGGACTACCAGGTTAAAGCTATGTTCAAGCATCAGATGTTTTTACGTCTGGGAAAGATAGGTGAGAAGTGATTTGAGATTGCTGTTATCGATTACACGTTGGTTCTACTATTCTAAGATAAACTACCTCTGAACAACATATAACAAATCCTCTCCAGACTCAGATGAGTGTTGCGCGAAACTTATCCGCAATAAGAGACACACTGCCATTCAATAAATCCCCCCCCCTCCACGCAAGTATGATCTGCCCACTACATAAACTAACTTACATTCTTTCAGCAACGTGGACATGACTGAGTTCCCCTAGGAGAGATCCTGCAGAATCTACTGGTCATTCGACGACCCTAAGACAGGTGGTAGTGTCCTGGGCAGTTGTGTAGTCGAGTCAACATATCGTGCAAGTCCGAGTGCCTCGGAGTCGTGGTCTCCGAGACGGAGGTCCAGCCTGATGGATCTTTGAGTCGGAGTCCAGCTGCTCTGAGTCCCGATCCTTACAATTGAGTCGGGTCTAAGTCCGAGTCCGGGAGTTTGGGACCGAGTCTACAGCACGTAGTCCTGGGAGTATTTTTTTCAGGTGGGAGTTGTCCTGGAAGTGGGGGGAATAAGGTTGTCCTGAGGTGTACATTGAATTTGAATTTGTGATAAGTCCTTTTTCAGAAAAAAAAGAAACAAAAATCAGCCTAGAGGCATGGACCAGGGAGGATTTATGTTTTCACATGATTTGTATTAATGGAAATTATTTTGTAAATCTTTTCCTTGATGCGCATTATTTTGTTTTGCAAAATCAAAACACAAGTCTGCAGTTGTGATTTAAGTGTGTCTCTGAACTTCATTTTTCTGTGATATTAGATGGCAACCGCTGGAATAAAAGATCTGTACACTGCTAAATGGAGATCTCTTTGGCCTACTTTAGAACAAGTGAAAGCGCGGAGAGAATAAATGGTACCGTATTGCAGTTTTTGAAACACAATTGATAATGAATAAATTTTATTTTGCGAGACGAGTCTGGACTAAGTGAAGTCCTTTACCCGAGCTTTGGTTTTTTTGGTGTGATTAGAGGAAGACTGTTTATAAAAAAATCCTTATTTCATCCATTATTGTGGGGCAGATATAATGTAAATTGAAAAAACAAAGTCACCGTCAGTTTTTTATATGAAAATGAAATGTAATTATCTTATTGGCACGATTATACTCCTTGTTAATTTCCACTTAGCCAATCTCA
Organism: Eucidaris tribuloides; assembly: GCA_001188425.1. Lineage (NCBI taxonomy): Eukaryota > Metazoa > Echinodermata > Echinoidea > Cidaroida > Cidaridae > Eucidaris > Eucidaris tribuloides. The sequence continues at coordinate 11,524 of JZLH01S0126745.1, forward strand.
GGTTTTGCAAGGAACATTGCGCATCATCATGAGGTTACAATCTGAAGCCCTCTTCTTTGCTAGCGCTGATACAGTACCCCAGGGTCAATAAAGCACTGGAACAATGGTGACAAGATTTCAAGAAGAATGTTGAGGTAAATTAAATACTTAATTTCACGGGTACAAGTTCTGATTTTAATCTTTATTTCCTACTGAATGTTGTTTAAAAGTATGTATGCACTGCAATATTTTGTGGGGTTTTGCGAATTCTGAAGATGTAACCGAAAATGTTACAACTTTGTAATATACCTAATACAAAGTGATGAAACACGCGATAATTGCCAATTAACTCGTTGCGATTTCAGTCTTGACGCAATAATCACAAAAAATAGGGTGGCGCCGAAAGAAGTGGCTACACCTTGCGATTGGCTAATTTCTTTCAAGAATCATCGGCATATGTCTTGATTTTTTATTTCAAGGAGATTAGAACATTTTTTTCCAGACAATATGAATACCGCGTGATCATTGATTTTGAGTTTTATTTGTTTGGGGCGCCATGTTTGCTGAGACGAAGTGCGTTTCCGCAAATTTGCCAATTTTTCACGCGGCAGTTATCACCCGAACAACGAGATAGTTCGGCGCGTCTCAGCGTGCCATCAAGACAAACCCGCGATGACAATGGAGAAATAGCACACATCGTCTTCCTTATGAAGTGAGGCATTCGCCCTTGTCTCGGCGGAGCTTATTATGCACACCATAACACGAGTAATATTTCGGTGGTGATGATGATTCGGCTGCGTTTAAAAAAATAGCAAATTAGGAATTACCCTGCCCAGAAAAATTGCCCTGAGATCAAAACCAATCAAATTATGATATGTATCATTGTTGAAAAAGAATGTTCTAACTCATGAAATAATTAACAATGACATTTGGTGGATGATGTTGTAAGAAATTAATGATCGCATGTCGTAGAATTCTTTTTGGGGCACGCTGTATATGTACCCAAAATAATAGGCATCTACATTAACTGGTCTGGAAATTGTTTATTGTTGATAACAATAAGCATAGTTTTCATGCTCTTCCATGTGAATATACTATCTTAAAGATGGGGTTCGGGAATTTGCACACACAGAAAAGACAATTAATGAAATCAGCTCAAATCAATTCATAATGTGAAGATTGGTATAAATAAACACCTGGTCATTCAACTTTGGTAAAATACGTGAATATTGTGAAGAATAGGAGTAAATTTCAAAATTTCAAAGTCATGGGCACGTATTCATTAGTTCCGAAATTGCTAATCGCCCGGTAGCCGAAGGTCATGCAGAGTTCAGCCACTTACCCCTGACTGCTGCGCTATCGAAACGTACCATAACATGTTCTGCAATTTGGAGCAAATTTAAATCACAGGAACAGAAACAATAAATCTGGTAGCATATCGATTAGTTTTTCTCATAGAACAACGGTGACGTACTGAGTACTGGATCTCAAACTTGTCAACACACAGCATTTGTTATATTAACCTTCCATTTGGTAATTGATAATAAGGGGTGTGATGGATTGAAAATCTGGAAACCTGATCTTTAATAATCAAATGGAAATTTTTTTTAGTAATAGTAGTAGTAAGAAGTGGCAGTGGCGGTAGAACTAGAAATAGTCTTGATTACATCATCAATGAGAGATGTTCATGTGTAATTGACTACAATTCAGTGTGTAGAATTTTGTAGATATGTGCATTAGGATGTATACTTTTCAATGTAGTTATGGATTTTAAACTACATATTTTGTATGTTTTGTACACTTTCTGTTGTATTTTTCCAAATTAGGAAGAACTGGACTTGTCCTCCGCAGCTTGTGAATCAGATACAGGATGGTCAGGTAAGAGCGCAGTGGATTGGAGTATTTCACAGTGAAGGCTTGGTGCTGCGATCTCCAACATTCTTCTGATCGCAAGCTGGCCCATGACAAATTTGCTCAAGTTTACCACCCGCCCCCCTTGGAACTCAACTGTGAAAGTCTGAGATTATACATGAGGTCACCACGGCTCATATGCAAAGTTTTAAATTGAAACCGCACCCTCTGATCTAACTGGTTGGGAAGACATAGTTTTTTTGCAGACTCGTCTGTTTGAAGCCATTGCACATGGCTGCTCATTGCAACATTACTGGAGGTTTATTCACAATTAATAACTGGTCCTTTGATGTCTTGGATTTATTGGCAGTGTTTGTAACATGAACAGTAGATGACGCACAGGCCCAGTGGAGATGTGGTGTTTTTTGATGCAGCAGAGAATGCAGTGGAGAGCTGCATTCTAGCTGTGATGAGAAAGGAGAGACATTTTCAGTACAACCGACTCGAGTTCTCCGGCCACGTTTGGGACCAGAAGCCATCTGGATAAGTGATATGAGCGGATAGAGAGATAAGTTCAAACACTGTAATACTTAGTAGCTCATGAAGGGGGGGGGGGATAATGACACGTCATTACCTATAGTCGACAAAACCAATCCAATAAAGTGACACTTTATTTAGTATGCCTGATACCGCAGCAGGTGTCCATGGTTAGAAGCAGGGATATCTTTTTGAGCTAAATAACAGTCGTGTAGATACATGGATTTAGAAAAAATGCCATTGGGAACTTTAGCAAAATATAGGAGCTGGATAACTCAGTTTTAGTGGGAGAATTATAGTGACCGTTAGCTCTGAGTAGAATTTTTTTTCTCGTGGAGGAAAATTCTACATAGACTGTGAACGGCTATGATTTCTTTGCAATTTTTGAATTCTAGGTAATTGCGACTTCCAGATCTCACACACCATGCCTTTTATCAATAGCTTAAGGGCATGGTTACTTTTCCTGGTCTGTTGGGATGTTTTGCAAATGAGATCCACTGCTTTAATATGGTAACCTTCTTATAAGGTGTATCATTTACTGCAGTGACTGTAAGTCCGCATTGTCAGAAAATAGAGAGATCCGGTAGTGTTTGGGCAGATAACTGAGTACTCAAACTGTATCGGCCGGTCGATTAACAGGAGTTTGTAGTTGCGTGGGAAATGGCCACATACATCTGAAGCAAAAAGTTTACTATGGCCATCCTAGGGAAATGAGACTTAGTACGTGAGGTAGTGCTGTATCAGACAAAGGTTAACGACGACCGTAGCGGGGTAACTGACCGTGAAGATCCAGAACGGGTTGAATATGTTGTTCAGCTAACGTTTTTGTCAATTTTTGCTGAAGAAACATATACGTTGTAAGTATTGCAAGAGATGTTTATGTGATGAGAAGTTAAAAATTCCACTGTAATGCATGTTTGCCGTAAGCAAAAGATTGTGTTGCAAAATTTATTTTACCTACAATGCCAGCAATGGGCATGGTTATTCGGGAAAAAAATAGTCTTTTCAGGAGAACGGGTTCAAGTATTGTTTGTAGGTAAACGAAAACCGGACGGTTTTCAGATAGGTTAACGTTTGGGAATAACAGAAGATACAGCTCTAATTAGAGTACCTTATAGAGAGTAGCGACAACAGGGCGATAGGCGCATTCTTGTTTCACTCGGGGATAATGTGCGGTGGTGCCTACTGCGTAAGCATGAATGAAACATATACCAGGAGGGTGATACACCCTGATATACTATATTCTATCTCATGTTTACCTCGCCACAGATCTGATTATTAGTATCATTGGGGTGAAAGTGATAGAGGTATAATGATTACTACTAACTGTAAATGCATGATTGGTATTTTATGTGCGTCGTAACTCAAATTTTCCTCCATGATAACACATCATTTGACATTAGTTCGTGGTCGGCCCTTGTGTTCCCCATTCAGGACCACTGCTGACTAGTCTTCACGTTAGACCGGCATTAAATGATTTCACAGCTCCAGACACTTCTCGTTATCAGCCCGTCACAAAGGTCATTCTACGTAATCGCCAATGTACATTCACAGACTAGATGTCCTGTATTCAAACACGTGCAACCCGCGCCATCATAAGTTCAAAAACTATACTAAATTTAATCAGGCTTGGTTCGTCACCGAAAAGATACAGTTCGCCCAGTTCCATTGGGAATTTCCATCTGAAGATAATGAGGTTAGCAGGAAGAAGCACACTTCGTTATGATTAGGATGAATTACGCGGCTTGAATAGGTTAAAGACCGTTTGGTTCTATCAACGAGCCAGTGGGCTCATTGACTAATTTTCAGACACAACCGGGCGCTTTGCCTATTTTACAACGTGCAGTAGATTTCTGGCCCCGTTATTTCAAAAGGCATGCTTGCAATTAATATACTTATTCAACTTCACACAAACCTACCAACACACCAACTTCACCAAACTTGATCCAAACCTGGATAACTACTTTACTTACTATTACTACTAGCTCAACTTGAGCTTTAAAACAGTTACTTTACTAAAAGTAACTAATACTTCGGTCATTATAAACAGTATAACTTGCATAAGGACCCTTACTCAAAAATGAACTTCCATGTCTTTGTCATATTCTCAAATGGTATGTCATGTGAAACTCATAAAACAATACATAAATGGTGGCTTTCCATTCTTCGTGATTAACCAGCTACTTCTACAAAAGTCTGTAATCTTTCAATACCCTAGTGAGAAGGTAACATTAATGTCTTCCTTTAAACAAGTAAACATAACCTACTTACTTTCAAAACTTAGGCTTCAATATCAAGGATGGTACAACGCCAGTACAACACCTGAAATCTTCAATTCACGTTGTACATACTGGTTTGGATGGCTGGTCAATTGCCTTGCAAACGAAATCAAGCATATCTAAACGTAGTGCTGATAGTGTAATTTACTGAGTGCCATTACTGTTAAAATTAACTAGCTCTATTATTATTTTTTAAACTCAAAGCCATTCGCGCATTTTAAACCTCCACTGCCTTAACTTTAAGCCTGTGCAGTGAGTGTATGTTCTGTATTTCTGAACTGCCAAAAAATGGCATCAATTACATAAATCACTGAAGCAGTAATTTGAAACTACAAATTTCCCTGCTTACAGCTTATGTTGGGCACATCTTGGTTCTTGCATTTATCGGAAGCCCAATAGTATAGGGCCCCATCTATTGTTGTATGGATGCTCCCACCTGATTCAAAAATCTTGGTTTGCAATGATTCTCTCGGCTTGTTCGTCTATTGCCTCGTCACTGAAATGCTGCGAAACATTGTCACATCTGCTGAGCAACAGTCCTTGCCACTGTACCCTTGTGGCTAACTCTTCGATCCGTATTTCATTAGAACTTCCAAATAAACACGATCCAGCACATACAAGACCGCTTGCAGGCGAAGCCATCATCGCTGGCTATGGATAACCTGTATAGGCCTAATGCTTTCGGCCATTATTCAATCAATATCACCTCTGGCTGTATTGGCTGACCACAACTTCCTTTAGGTGAGGGAAATATTTCAATTATTTCTGGTTGGTATGTCGTCTTTTCCACAGGTATTGTGCTATCTCTGGTATAATCACTT
>JZLH01S0126772.1:4228-16309 GCA_001188425.1 Eucidaris tribuloides
GTGTGTGTGTGTGTGTGTGTGTGTGTGTGTGTGTGTGTGTGTGTGTGTGTGTGTGTGTGTGTGTGTGTGTGTGTGTGTGTGTGTGTGTGTGTGTGTGTGTCTGTGTGTGTGTCTGTGTGTGTGTGTGTGTGTGTGTGTCTGTGTGTGTTTGTATTGGAAAATTATGTTATATCTGCAAGTACTTAATAGCATATGTTTCAAGTTTCGGTGAGAAGTGAAACTATATCGCTCGTCATCATACAAAATGACTTGTGAATAAGTATTCTATTGTATTCGCACAAACATTAACTGTATGCTTATACATAATTATACAGGGTTATAGCTAGAAAGATTTCTGTGCCAGCTGTAGAAGGAATTTTGCAAGCGGAGCGAGCAGTGACCGTAGCGCTCTTGAGTTTCCACATAGAAAAAAGGCATTTGAAAGCATTTATTTTACAAAATACATCTTAAGCTGAAATGTAATGATGTTTAAAGCTCAAAATACACGATTCATTTAGAGATTTAAAACATTTATGGTCATTTTAAAGCTTTTCTGTGCCAGTCGGAAGACTAATAAATTCAGCTCAGTGGCGGTCGGCTTCAATTTGTGCCGGCTACTACCGACCGGCGCCGACCGCCGTAGCTATAACCCTGTACATACATACATACATACATGCATTCACACATACATACATACACACATACATACATACCTACATACATACATACATACATACATATATACATACATACATAACGCACACAATTGGGTGAAGTATAATAATACATACACACGCCATCACGTATACATGCACACATTAAAAAAAACTACAGTATATGCATACCCACGTATATTAAGGTTTCCGTATACAGAGACACAGGAATGGACGAGACTCGAGAGAACTCTGTTGGCTTTTAAAACAATCATTTTTACATCTAACTTTAAAATACTGCACAATTACGAACATACAGAATATACATTTTTTTCACAAAAAAATCATACTTACAATTTAGTTTGTAAATGTTGTATCCCAATCTATATAAATATAAAAAAATTAACTCTTTTGTGGCTTTGAAGAACTTTATAAACCTGTTACTAATAAGGATAAAATATCGAATTTGTCAGAACACGAACCATATAATTATCCCTTTTCACAAACTTCTGATATGTATGGTGACACACTGTACATGCATATTGCCAAATTTGTAATCAATACATGCGAGGGGTCGGAGGCTGAACAGTTCATAAGCGAACTAAGAAGGAGTTATGGTACAGCAGGAAAACTAGTCATACATAAACTACACCATTTCTGAAACTAACTGCATTGTTTTTTTTTCTAGATATGTTTTCTTGGTTTTCTGTTAGAAATTGTGTTACTTAAATTAACAGTTGGGGGTTCTGAAATGCTGATTTTGAAAGACTTTCTGGCAAAGACTTGCTCTCCCAGACATAGGTTACGATTTTAAAAGATTAAAATGCTGAAAGAACAGTCCAAATGTAGTTATTACTATTGAGAATGCTCTTCATTAAGTAATTGGCTTAACATGTGGCAGAGAGACGGGGAAAGAATCTCAGAAAAGCCTAGAAATAGCCCATAAAGATGACTCCTTGTCTGGAAGGGAAAGACTTTGGAATAAAAAATGTGCCGAAAATGACAATTTTTTTTTAGAAACCCCAATTGCCGATGTTAATCATTTCTTACAGAAAACGAGAAGAGATATGTGAAAAAAACAATGCAGTTAGTATCAGAAAAATGAATTTAATGCAATACTAGTTTCATTGCTCGTTTTTATTCAGCCCATGAACTTATCAGCCTCCCCTCGTAAAAGGCATACGCATGGGTGAGTAGGGTTTACGGGTCGGGCGCCGGCATGTTTCTCGTAAAGTGACAATATTACATTGTCTGTTAGTGTTGTTGATGGGCCTTGAGACCGTTGGTTTTTCTGTTTGTTTGTTTTTAGTTTTTGCTTTTGTTTTGTTTTGTGTTGTTAGGACACAGCTTTCCTGTGTTGAACAATATTATAATACATTGAAATGTCCATTCAACGGGACATTCCCACGAGGTTGAGAGTGCATACATTGCAAATGATTACACTCTAAAAAGTAAAATGTTATTTCAACATTAAAAAGGGCCGAGGAGTGACCACACTTTACAACACTTTCTAGATGTTATATCCAACCATTTATCCAGGCTAGATTCAACATTTATAGTGTCAGATTCAGCTGGCTAAATGTTAAATACAACATTCAGAAAGTGTACCACTCTTCGGCCCTTTTAAATGTTGAGATAGCATTTCAGCTTTTATAGTGTATCTCTAGAGAACTAAGATTGTAACTAATATTATCAGGTGGAGAGATGCGTGTGAATATAGAGATTAACCACAAAAATGGAAATAAAAAAGGAGGAATTGTAGGTTTTCAAAACCCTTTTTTAAAAGTGTTGACAGAGATAAATTATCTATTGAAATGAGATTATTTTATTCTTTTGATGCTGCTACAATGTGAAAAAAACACCTGTGTATCATTCATTGAATTGCGATGTACATGTCTGCAGTTTTTGAAAGTGAGTAGTATTTGATTTTGTCGAGTCACGTAAGCCAGTGACCCGGGAAAAGTTATGTATCTTAATACTCGGTAATCACGACTTTAGCGGAAATCGATTATTTCCTTCCTTGTAAAAAGGAACAGTTTGTTGATAAGACAGATAAATACATCTAAGTAGCTACTTGTGAATTAACAATGACAATCATAGTTACATTGTTATTTCACCCGCTTTCTCAGTTTCCCACAACTTTGTAAATATACTATAGTTTGAAGGTATACAACCACTTTGCAAAGCAACTTTGCAACTTAAACATTTTACTTCTTAATTGTGTCAGTCTTTCCTTTACTATAGATCATCACTAAAATGTATTTACATAATGATACTGACTTATTTATGCTAATGTATTTAATAATCGACTAATCTGTATGAGTTTAAAAAGATATATTGTGAGTTTGCTTTCACTAATTAAGCAGTATTGTGATGGAAAACTACTACATGGGATCAGTTGTGCAAGCCGCGTCCAAAAATCATCTTTGGGGAGTAAGGTAATTTGGAAAGACATGTATGTTTATAATGACTCCCCACTCCCCACGCATATACCAGCCTGATTGTTGGCAGAAATTGATTACGGATATCACTTTTGGTTGGTATTATCATACTTGATATTGGTATCGTTGAAAAGCCTGATCTTTTTCCTCTACAATGATACATCAATAATTATGGAATCATGGAATGAGCCAGACATTTTAATCAGGGGCCATGTCAATGAAGTGTTAGGTTTCGTTTGTTGGGAGAAGATTTTGAAACACTTCAAAAATCCAAAAACACAATTTCACAATTACCCACCTAAATCACATTTAATATTCAAAATAAATTGTGAAAACAGCACATAACACTTATCAAAAAACCATCACAATATCATTAAACACAATCCACTCTCTATACAAATGATCGCTTAAGTGGTGACGATAACAATGCATTTTGCAGCTTTTGACTTTTGAGGAGGTTAGTTCCAGACACAAATTGACGTGTCAAAAGTTTTGTGTTCGACAACTGAACTCCGTGTGAGAACTGTTACAACAGGAAATTGTGTGCAAATCCCATACAATCCGCGGCGACCTATTTTGATTAAAGGGGGTGTCATGGTACATTTTCAATGAATGCATGGTTGTTTATCGGTGAGCGTCACTGACTGTTATCCAATCACAGGCGAGTTTATTTAATTTTGAGGAGTCACTGATGTTCTCGTGTATTCTCGCGTGTTCTCGCGAATTCTCGTATGATGAGTAAATTGTTACACATGTAGAGATGACGAATGAACAACGGAGTTCTCGAGTCGTATAATAACAACGTTCGTTTTTTTTTAAGCCTCGTGTCACTCCAATTAAAAAGAAAAACTCTTTGCATTAAGGCCCTCGTTTAACATGTTTCCCGTTTTAAAAAGATATGAATTACATTTATATGTATACTGATCTTTCATGTTACTAAAGTCTCTAGTAAGGTTTAAAGATGAACGCCTGAAAAATTGCAGTTTTGAACAATCATTGAGTGCTTTTCAAAAGTGAAAAATCAATAAGTGACAATTCCAGTTTTCAGCACATAAACTGTCATGTTGTAGAATTTTTGTTCCTATTGCATTAATTCATGTGCCAATATTTATTTTGCTAGTCACGGGCTCACAGCATCACTGCCTAATGTTTTAGAGTGTTAATTTTTTCTCTCAAACGCTATAATACATGTATACGTCGGATATAGTGTGGCAATTCTGTAAAAGGGGTCTCCACGATGTTAACTGATGCCAGTAACCTAGTTTTCCAAAAGTATTTTAAAATTTACTCATTGAGGTAGGCATATTATATTGGACGATGAATGAAATGGCGTTATCTTTCATTCAAAAGATGAAAAGAGCATACACATCTCCCTTTGTGTGGTGGTGATGTGTTTGTGACTGCATTGCTACAGAAACAACAGCTCTGTGAACATTGTGTGTATTTTATGATGCATATTTGTGATTTTGGCATCAGTTAAGACCAGTTATTATCATATAGTGCGTTTGAATCTCCTCTTGACGTTTTATCTTTAAAGAAAACCCAATGTGCTAACATTTTTTGTGTTAAATGCGGCGTGAGACGTGATCAGCGCGGGAAAGGGAAATGGGCCAACCTTTTCCTGAAGAGTATTTAGATTGGTCACCGGTTTCTGTATAGATTTAGACATAATTTCATGGCCGTTTGAAGAAATACAAATCCAATAGCTGTTTTGATGTGAATGACAAGCATTAGCCTCTTTGTGTGGTCTATAAATGCTAAAAATAACCTTTATTTCAAACTTCTGAAGGGGGAAGTTTAGCATTATCGCAAAAATATATTGAATAACAGCAAAATATCAAAGGAATATATCTCATATTTGTATTTGTATCTATTTATTGATTTCCGCATAAAAACAAGAACAAAAATAGCAACAACAACAAATCAGTGAAAATTTGAGAAAGATCGGGCAAATAATTAGAATAATTTCTTTTAATCGGTAACATCTTGACATTAAATATAACTAACGCTCCAACTGTTTTGTACAAAAGAAACTTCATTTTGTAGTGCAAGTAAAGTTTCTTTTTCTTCACAAAATTATGCACAACGTTGAACATACATGAAGTACAAACATATAGATATAATGTTTCTTCATAGAAAATAACAAATGACGAGTGGGTAACACAAAACAAACCAGTTGTGTCAAGTTGTAATGATTATAAACAAAATAAAAGTTGATATCTTCACTTTTATTTGCAGATTGTTCCCAATTTTGTATACTATTTCTCCCCGATTTCTCTGCTGCTGTTCTCTCTGGACTAGTGTCAAGTGTTTTGAATTGCTGTAAAAGATAAGAAACATTTTCATAATGCACTCAGGGACAACAGAACAATAATAAACATCACCACAAGCATAATCAGCAGCGTGATTGTGAGTTTGCATGTACTACATTAATAACCTTCTCTCGAATATACATTAGCACAATAGTAATTCATAATTAAACCTAACACAACCACAATGACTTCATTCTATGTCGGTCACATTAGAGGCTTCATGTAACAATGTTTCCAGTTAAAAAAAAAAAAAAAAAAAAAACGCGGTCCTTCATGCTACTATTGTGTCTCAACCATCGAGTGCGATGGGCAATTAGTTTGGTGTTAAAATCTAATACCTAATATCAGTTTGGCTAAAAACGAAATTCTTGATTGTCTTGGGGGAAAACCAAATCTCATTTTTGTTGACAAAATTTCATGAAGTTAAAACCGCGATTTCCTTGTAATTGTGAAAGTATTTGGAACAACTATACAGTGGCGATCGAAAGTATCGTCACGTTCCAAACGCGTTGTTTGAGTTTGAAATGATGTTCAAACGCGACGAAACGCAAATTCAGCGTAAAAAATGCGTACCTTGCGTTCATTGAAAATAAATTCGTTTCTGGGGTCGCGTTTGCACGCGTCGGGAACTTGACGAAACTTGTGGTCGCCACTGTAGGTAATGTGTATCTTCAGGAAACACAACACATGCCACTTATGATCCTTCCAAATTTGTGTTTCCATCCATCTAAGATGAAAAAAAAAATAATTGAAAATTATGTATTGACATTCTAGTAATATAAATATATATAATACATATGTACGTGTATATACATATATATTTATATATTTTACATATAGTTTTGGATAGAAATATCTATTATTGATTATACATGTAAAGCATCTGGCTAGCACGCATAAGCAATATCAATATTGCCCCTTTCTATGGATGAAACTTAATACATTTAAAAATTGTGAGATATACATATGAATAGTGATACAATTATAATTATATGTGTCTATATACATACACAAAGGCAGACACATAAACCAGTTCGTACATTATGTATGTACGTCTTTTGATTTGAAAATCCCGGCTTTTGTTTTTACCAGATTTGTAGAACATTTAAACGTTTTTGTTTTCTTTATGTCTTGACTATTCAATAACCGGAGTACACTGTTAGCCCTGGTCGTCTGTTCGTTTGATAGATTGATTGATTAATTAATTGATTGGTTAATTGATTGATTGATTGATTGATTGATTGATTGATTGATTGATTGATTGATTGATTGATTGATTGATTGATTGACTGATGTGGTTCTTTTGGTTGTTGTTCGATTGATTGATTGATTGATTGATTGATTGATTGATTGATTGATTGATTGATTGATTGATTGATTGATTGATTGATTGATTGATGTGGTTGTTTTGGTTTGTTTGTTCGATCGAATGATTGATTGATTGATTGATTGATTGATTGATTAATTGATTGATTGATTATGTATCACTCGTTTATGAACTAATTTCAGGATGACAGACAACTTTGCCAACACTTAATGAGTTTTTACAGAAAATTGTGATATTACTAATTGAGTTGCCTATCATTCCGACTTTATGCGTTCGTGTCATTATATTTGCGTAAAAGAGATGATTTCCATGGTTTATTTACCAAACACTCGATATCAGATATATACCTGCATACCACAGAACGTTTCAAACTTAATCTAAAATTATCAAAGGTTTTTCACATTATCAAGTATGAAACAATTATTACGCCAGTCCTTGCAACTAGTTGAAAGGAAAATTCTATACTGTATGAAATCAAACATAAATGTAATATGAAAAAAATTAAATCTTACGTCATTCTTTGCTGTTATATGTTGGAAATAATTTGATATCTAATACAGATATTTGTTCTTCTTTCTTCAATTCAACCGAAAGTATGTTGTTTTCATATTTTAGCACTTGTGACTCCTTCAAAAACTATTTGATTGATTATTTGTTGCACATTTTGATTTTTGACAATTTTCTGGAAAAATATATACATTTGCAACAACAAAACAGAAGCAAAACAAACTGACATCTTCATTAAAAAAATAATAATTACACAATGGATTCTATTCTACATACACTGTACATTATATAGATTTACGACATTTTCCTTTAAAACTATTACACAACGATTACTATCTACATACATTATCTTCATTACAGAGATTTACATAATCACGACGTCCACACGTGAATGAATTAACAATTAACCACATCACCAGTTTGGAGATGTTGGACTATCCAGAATCGAAGGGGTGTTCTCGTACGCCCTATGCGGAGGGACAAAGTTTTCGTAGTCTTGTTCGTCATTTTGCAACACTGGAGGCGCACTTAGCGGGGTCGACACAGTGGAGGGTGTGTTGTTGAGCGACGGGCGGTGCGACATCTGCAGGGAGCCCCCTCGGCTGACGTCATGGTGCTTTTGAAGGGAGTCTCCACGGCTGAGATCGTTGAGCGTGGTGTGTTGCGAGCTCGGCGTCGTATTCTCATAGATGGATTCGTCGTCGACATAGCGAACCGGTGCAAAGATCATCTGACTGAGCCGAACTAACTTCTGCCGGAAGAAATTGGGTCGTTGAATCGCGGCAGCGACGGTGCCGTGCCCATGTTGGCCGGAACTCCGGGGCGAATGGGTGTGGTTGTTATGGAGTGGTCTCGAAAGTGACGTGTTCCCTTCCGGTGTAGCTGCAGGATTATTATCGGTATCGCTTTTAAAGCTACCGCTGTAGTCAATATCGTAGCCTCTGCGACGTTTTCGGCAAGATCGCTGTACACCCCATATGGCGCAAACGCATATAAGAAACAAAACTGGGGCGCCCCCAGCGCAGAGGCATGCGATTAGAACAACTGATTCGGATAAGAACGATGTGCCTTTTTTACTTTCCGTCACTACCACCAGCACCAAACTTTTATTGTTGGCTATGCCGGTTGTGGTCCGTGCTACACATGTAATTTCTGTGCCGTTGTCCGTAACGTTTAAACTTCCAACCGTTAAATATTTGTGATTATTACTGCCAACAACATAATGATCCGTGTCAAAATTTTCGTGGTCCCTCGGCAAAATTCGGCTCCGATTCACGTACCACTCGTACTCGGCAATTTCCGGATCCCCATCGGCATTACACGTAAATAAATTATTTTCTCCTATCACGTGAGTCCCTGGCGTACTTACGATTGATACCGACGGTGGGATCGCAAGTGGCCGCCTTACGCAAGATGGACTTTCTAAGACCTGGCTCCCATTTGTGGGCACGCATACAAAATCAATTCCATTATCATCCTGCGCAAGTCGCCATTTAACGGTTTCCATATGGCTTGCTGATATTTCGCTTAGATTTCCCGATATTTCCCGCCGAAACCAGGCTAATTCTAGCTCCCGGGTGTCATTCCCGCTCTCATTTCTCCATCCACATTCGAGAAAGATATACGATCCCATACGGAACGATGTTCCTTGCACTGGTCGAGCTGAGCAGTCGAGTAGATCCTCCGTACCTTGTCCAGACACCATGTAAGCCAGAAGTATCATGTAACAAAGCTTCCAAAGATGCGCCATGTTGTAACTTTGTCCCGCTATTCATAAAACAGAGACTAAAAGACGAATCAAAAGTATGCTTTAATGTTGTAAAGATTTCATCAGCAGTAACTTGAAAGTCAGACGCTCCTCAAAGTCGTTATGAAAAGATCCAAAGTACGCTGATTAATACTCTTGTTTTTGACACATTAAGAAGGCGAAACTGTGACAAACATTTGGGTCGATTTCACATCCTTTTGGGTCCGACGTACGTACAGCACGCGTTTGCGTTTTATGGCGTATGTCAGCAGGTTGAATGAAAATATCGATTTCCTTGTTTTTAACAAAAAATATCTAAGTTTTCTGATACGGCTTCACGCTGCATTCTGGTCCATATTTAATATATCGATCTCCTTATCCGATGAGGTTATAAGTTAATGATTAAAGTTGATAACTAAATCATGAAAGTGGTCCGGTAGATGGTTGTTGACTCGATGCGACGAGCGAGAACAATGGGAGAAGCTGACTCCAAACGCTTTCCAGCAACAATGAGGTTACACTCTATCTGAAAGTTCAGCGGACAATGATTGCACTGCATCGTTTGAAATTTCCTGAACTGGGTGACAAAAAAAATGAATGCTATAGCGTGGGTTTGGTGGCTCTTGTCTACTGACTTCCGATTTCCTCATGTTTCCGATAGTCTTAAATCAGTCTGTTCTGGATCGACCGTTAAAAATGGTAAGGTCTGTGTGCTTTGATCTACACTTGCATAACTGTGTTTTTAGGGCGTCATGTTGTCCTAGGTCATGGGATGAGGCTAATAACAAACAGTTGCGTCTAGTTTTATACCGTATATAAAAATGAAAATAAAATACCTTAACCGTTATCATGTTACATATTAGCTAGCAAAATGGTAATTGTCTAACAAATGTTTCCAGTTTACAACCTTTCAGGTACGTTATCCTCCATGCAACTAGTGCCAGACCATAAAAAAAGTTCAAACCGATATACTCTTGCGATGTAATAAATTTTTCATTTGTTTCTCTCTGATATATGTTAGATCTCAACTGCTGATCTATAATTTTTAAACAAATTATTACTCTTACGTAAAAGTCATGGCCGACCAGTTTGTCCATTGTTTATACTATACTCACATTTTACAACTATACAAAATAAAACAATGAGAAGTATCGTATTATACCTCATTCATCTTAAAGCATACTCCATTGATGATAGTTTCAGTACTATTCATATGTTTCCTGAACACTTCAAGGCCTTTTGATATACTATCTATCATATGCGTACATACATTATATGATAACGGGGAGACCTTGGAGGGGTTTATTCTTTGGTTCTCTTATCTGCTTATGTGTAATTTGTATTGTAAGTCTTTAAAAGCTTTGCTGACCGATTACTCGTGCCGATCGGCACAAATTTACAAAGTTTCAGATTTCATATATATTATTTTCCAATATACAGTAATGAAAAATCATTTTGTTTACATGAAAGTGATAACAATAAATAAATTATCAGCAAAAGGGAACAACACAGAGATATAACTATATAATAACATACGACTATACACATTGTTAGCATACAAAACATTGATTACATTGAATATGGCAAGGCATATTTCGTAAAAGGCACACAAAAGTTAACGGAATCTCTTATACATCTGTGTCATCCTTCATATTATATGTTGATAACTTAATGTTTTCTTTTCACAACAGTACGCTCATGTACCTTTTTGAGAACAATTAACGATGAAATTAGTTTTGTTTACTATTGGATTTGTGTCAACTAAGTAAGCTTTCATTGAATGTACAAAACAAAACAAGAAAATCATAATTTCTATAGTCATTTCAAATGTACTTCTGGTGTACCTAATAATGTTACCTGATATCAACAATATAAGACAATAGTTTAGTCGTGTCTACTAATTTTGTTGTTGTTTTTTACAGACAATAGAATTTCGTGGTAAACCCGTTTCACATAATTATGTAAATTACATTGTCTCGACTGAAACCTCACCGTAATAACTCAAACCAAGCTCGGTCTGTCCCATTGTTGTTAAATTTATATCCTTACTCTATCCTTCCTTTTGTTTTGACGGGAAATTCGTCCAAACAATAGCAAGATAAACTGTTACTAATTATAAGATAGAGTCAGGAAGAGGATCGGTCACACAAACAGATTGAAACATTTTGCTGAATTGATTTACTTCAATTTAAGTACATGAAATATCTGATTGATCGTGACTATTTGGGGTCTATTCCAAGTTTGATCAAAACGAATACACACTACGCAATGCACCCGGAATGCACCATGTATACCAATAAGTATACTACTGTACATACATGTAGTTTTACTTTTAAAGGCATTGTATAACAATGTTTTCAGTTAAAAAAATCTGAGCTGCCTGATTCCCCATGCTACCAGTGTCTCTGACATGGTCTCAAAATGAAGCCCTGAAAAAATTGCAATTTAAAACGATCATTAAGTGCTTTAAAAAAGTAAAAATCATTGAGAGACCATTCCAGCTTTCCCCCATAGACTGCTGTGTTGCAGAATTTCCTATCGCCTGATAGGAAATTAATGTGCCAATTTGTATCTGCACATATTGTGCTAGTAACAGCATAACTGTCTAAACTTTTGTGTTCTAGTGTGTTTATTTGTCCATTCAAACACTGTCAGATATGTCAGATAGCAAAGTTCAACAATTTTTGAAACGGGTCTTCCACAGTGTTATATAGTGTCTTTAAGACACAATAACATTGTGCAGCTTTCAATTAAAAACAAATTATTAATATCTGAGCTACACATTAGTGCTCAAATAGACAATTATTCTAGAATACAGAAGTTTGGAAAGTTATGCTGCCACTATAGCAAGGTATACGAACAGATAAACATCACGAGTGACTTATTACTGCGATGGAGTACAAAGAAGTCTCGATTAATAACACAGTCGTCTATATGGAGGAAATGGGTTTCATTTTTTTAGACCTTACCAAAGACAATTAGAGCATGGAGAATTATGTAGCTCACATTTTTTGTAAACTGTGATCATTGTTAAATTGTGTCTTCGATGATCCCTTGTAGAGTTGTTATTCGCTAACAAAAGAGAAAAATAACTAAGGTTTCAAATGTAAATGGA
>JZLH01S0126772.1:46613-60980 GCA_001188425.1 Eucidaris tribuloides
TTTTCCCCTATGCCTGATTAACCATATTTACCTATACGAACCTATGTTATCTCCTACAAAATCAACTTTTTCCCTACGAAGGTATGTTTTCCCCTAAAAAATAACTTTAGAAATGCAAAATATTGATCACAATTTCTTCGGCAGAGATGGACAAAATGGGCGAATATAATCGGATTTCCTTGAAAAAAATTACAAATATTTCTGAAAATTGTCAAAAGCCCCTTCAAATCATCAAACAACCCTGTTTCCCCCTACGAAGTAATTTCCCGTATTATCCCCTACAACCTAAGCATGGCCAAAATCCCCTACAGTAGGGGATTTCCCCTACAAGTGGCATCCTTGGTTTTGTTGCATTGATATTGATAGGATAATTAGGATTAAATGTGAATTTGGCACAACACACTCTGTATAAATATCTAGCAGTACATAAGCTAAAATATATGATAATATTCTACTTACAGGTATATATTGTCTGAATATTTAAAATATTATGTAATGCAAATGTTTCATTTCGTGTCCAATTTCAAAAGTATAAATTGCAATTTTACCTACATGCACATAATCACACTTTAAAATCTACATAAACATAAAGCAGGGGTGTGAGTGACCACATATAAAAATAGCTGAAAAAAGCTGAATTTGCAAAAGCTCCTATACTTTTTTACAGAGGAAAATCACAAAAAGCTGAAAATAAGCTGAAAATCAATCCCCAAAATAGCTGAAATCAGCTAAAAATCTGAACTCTAACACCCCTGATAAAGCTCAGTCTGATTAATGTCCAATTTCTTAGCATCATGAAATAATTTGTTTCACAACAGTAAAACACACACAGGGTAGTGCTATAACAATTACAAATACATGTAAAGTACAGTTTCAATCACTCGTTAAAGCCCACAACTTTTCAAGCTTCACAGGCAGCTTTCGTCTTAATCCATAACAAATACAATTTAGTACAGATTTGTTGTGATCACTTGTTAAAGGGACGCTCCGCTCGTAATCCATGTACGTTTATTTACCTTACGCTTGCCCCTATTGCAAGGCATTGCGTAACACTGAACTCTATGCTACGTAGTGTAGAGTTCAGTGGTGCGTAACAACAATCGTGGAGCTGCGAACAGAATAACCGTTGAGGGTCAGTTGGGCTTAGTTCGCCTTTCTTCGGGTGAATACGTGCTGCATAGGGAATTGCACACAATTCGTGCGCGCTCGTTTTCCGAAAGTATGCGGGCATTCCCGAATATTACCCAAGTCGGGCCAGG
This sequence comes from Eucidaris tribuloides, assembly GCA_001188425.1. Classification (NCBI taxonomy): domain Eukaryota; kingdom Metazoa; phylum Echinodermata; class Echinoidea; order Cidaroida; family Cidaridae; genus Eucidaris; species Eucidaris tribuloides. The sequence continues at coordinate 47,873 of JZLH01S0126772.1, forward strand.
TCCAAACGCCCACGACTTGCGACTTTACGGTCCCTTTAAAGCCCACTGCCTTGCAACCTTCACAGGTTACTTTCACTGTGGGTCCTTTTATTCTCTATAACAACTACAACCATGCTAGGCGTACGCAAGGAATTTTGCCAGGGGGGGTTCCCCCATTGTATCGCGCCAAAAATCCCTAGGTTTTCATAAACATTTCCCCGGTCCCACGCCAGCCCGCCAAAAACACCGCTCAGTCGGGGGAGGGGGGGGGGGGGGGGGGGGTAGTGGATGCAAAAAAAAAAAAAATTTCCCCGTCCAAATCCAAGGTCCAAAATTTCCCGGTCACGCCAGACCTCCGAATAGTTGGGATCGGGGATAGTGGGAACGGTGGTGGGTTCTGAACACCCCAACACCTCCCCCCCCCTGCGTTATAACCGCGTATGACTACATGTACTATTTAAGTTCAGTTTTAATCACTTGTTAAAGCCCACAACTTTTCAAGCTTCACGGCCTGCTTTCGTCTTAATCTATAACAATTACAAATTGAGTACAGTTTTGTTTTAATCACTCGTTAGAGCCCACAACTTTTCAAGCTTCACAGGCTGCTTTCATCTTAAACTATAACAATTACAAATTGAGTACAGTTTTGTTTTAATCACTCGTTAGAGCCCACAGCTTTTCAACCTTCACAGGTTGCTTTCACTTTGGTCTTAATCTATAACGATTGCAAATCAAGCATAGTTTTAATCACTCGTTAAAGCCCAAGACTGGTCGATCACAGAACTTTCTTGTCACTAACCTATGGGAAACAACCCACTGAAAATTGTTTATAAAGACATATTGTGGTACTTATTTAAATTATCAGAGAACATGTAGAGGTACATGTATGTACACACCTATAATCTATAAATATATAACAATTGCCAATAAAGCACAGTTTTAATCACTCCTTAAAGCCCAAGTATACATAGTTTTGATTAATCAGGGAACTTTCTCGTCAATCTTTCATAAAGTACATATATTTTATTGTCACCCCAGACATCATCAAACAACATCAAACCCACTGAAATTTTTTTATAAAGACACATTGTGATACATGTTTAAATTATTGGAGAACATGTAGTGGTATGCACTAACCTATGGAAAAGAGTTCACAGCCAGCAATTTTCGGGGCATTGACAGATTGTATAGGTCTAACTCAAAAACGTGTATGTAAAAAAAAAATAGTAATTTTTCTCCATTTACCAAAACTATACTTCTGCTTTAAAGGTAATTGATACTAACTTAACACAAATAGGTCACAGCTTTTCTACTATTGCACTGAAGAACTTATGATAAGTGCAACACTAATACTCTAGAACACTATGTTCACATGGCAAAGTGTGCCTTCATGTATGCATGGGGAAATACCTCTACAAAATGTTTATTGTCAAAAAGCAACTTTGAATTATATAGTTGATAATATCAAAATATTTACTTAATGATATAATAATGTAATATTTATATATAACTTTGTGCTTCCAGAAAATAAACTATGCACATGATGTACAATCAACATAATGAATAGTTTTAAGCACCTTCTTTGAATTGATTATCCAGTTGACCCTATATACAGAGGTTGTATACTTCACTGTACCAAGTTTGATGATAATATGATAACAGACTTAATAGAAATCCCTTTCTACTTACTATACTTTTTAGAAGACCCGTGAAGCAGTCATTAAAAAAAAAATATCGCCTATCTTGAACATGTTTTCCAGTCCAAAAGGGAGTAAACATGTGTTAAATCAGTTGCACAGGTAGAAGTGGCCACATCTGTCATTCTTGAAGGTCTTAATGGGTTGACCTTTTGATCTCTGCCTGTCAGCATGACTGTAAAGGTATCATAAAAGACCCATTCCCTCTCTGCCTTTCTCATTTTTGACCGCATCCATTTCCCTATACATGTACATGTTTCTTCATCTCTAATGTAGGATTGTATACAAAACTGTAACTCGAAATTCGTCTAAGTTGATGTGATTTGTGTGATCCCCAGCAACTCAACTTTGAGCATAGATATCTCTTAGTATTAACTTGATATTCATTGGAAAGCCTGTATATTTTTACCCACAATCATTTCTCATTGTTATGGATTCATGGAATCTTGCAAGACATTTTAATAAGGGTCCAAGTCAAAAGTGAAAAGCTGCAACATGTGATGCAGTATTTGGTACCCCGGGTACCAAGTAAAAATCTGCCATTTTGTTGAATTATTTATTTTATTTTTTAGCACTGTACCCTGGCTTACAAAATTATGTAAAAGTTACGTAATAAGGGTGAAAATGTCAAATTTAGCTTCATTTTTACCCCATTTTTCATAAGTTTATTCCTTTTTGTTGTGCACTTGCACAGCCTCTGCATCATAACCACTGATTTCAGCGATCATAACTGAAGAAAATACAATTTTGAACACAAGAGGGCGCTGCACAACGTGGTACCCCGGGGTACGGCGTGGTGCATCATGTTTTGTTATCATCACCAGTTCAGTGTTCATTTGTATGGAGAGTGGATTGTATTTAATGACGTTCAAGATGGTTTTTAAATGAAGATTTATGTGTTGTTTTCACATTTTCGTTTGAATAATAAATGTAATTTAATGTGAAGTAGGTAATAGTGAAATTACCTTTGTTTGAGTTTCATTAAGATTCTTGCACTTTTTTCAAGGTCTCTTCCAACAAACAACACATAACACTTCAATAAAAACAATCACAATAACATTAAAGACAATCCACTCTCCCTACAAATGAACACTGAAGTGATGACGACAACAATGCATTTTGCAGCTTTTTATTACTTACTTGGCCCCTTATTATAATGTCTAACACATTCCATAATCCATAATCATGGCAAATGAAAAATAGGTTTTTCGACAGGATGCCCATTTCAAATATCATACCATAATACCAAGAGAGATATTGACAGTCAAAGGTTGAGTTGCAGATTTTTTTTTTTTCTGAGGAGTTATGAAGCCCTCATAAAACTGTACTTTAATACCATCATTATGTTTAAAATAGCGAAAGCCTACAGTGACTGGTTTTACCTGACACATTTCCCCTTATACTGTAGACTATGATGTTAGTGATAAAATAAACTATTTTGGTTGAAGTTTATAATCAAGGTAATATATATGTAAATCTTCATGGATATCTTGACAGTGACATCATAATTTTCAAAACTTTTGTTGTTTTCTTAGGTATTAATTATTTTTTCAAAGTTTGAGTGTACCAGACATTGTTTTAAAATTAAGTGTACATATTGTAAAATGTGTTTTAAGTGCCAAGGAATCAATCTCATTTCCAATTTTCTAAATAAATATGCACTTTAAAAACTAATCACTGATCTGCGACAACTTGTAGTTTGAGTTTCCACAATAACAGTCTCGTCGCCACACACATAACCTACATTGTGTCAATGTCACTTTGAAACTATTAAAAAAAAAATCTGTTCAACTGGACTTACAAAGTTAAGGGTTAGACATTTCATCACCTATCCAGGCCACTTCATCAGCTCAAATGAGTCTTGGCAAGTATAAAAGAGGAGTAACAAAAGCATTGGAAAACCCCTCCCTAATAAAGAGGACAGGGACTTTATAGACATAAACTTTCCACCGCCTTTAATCCCTTAATCTGAGCCAAGATTTCTCAATGCTTAATCCCAGACAAAAATAATAACACCAATTGTGCTGCATGCACACATTTAATTCTAATGACTTTTGGCCATTGCAGCTTTACATAGCTGGGAGAAAATGGTGAACAACTGTTTTATGTTTCTGATGCCCTAAGGTTTTTTAAGTGAGGTTATTTCAAATAATAAACATTTGATCTAATACGTGATACCTTTTGTGCATACTGTACATCTTCAGTAAGTTCCAACATGGCGCACAGATAAGTTGTCTGCGTGACCACAGAGAGTTAGTCGATCATTTTATTTTTCTGCAATTCATGAATGTGCAGGACTAAAAGCTAATCAAAACCTATAGATATTGTCCACCATGGATAATGACAAGAAACGTCCTAAACCGAGGAAGTTGTGTAAAATGCCTGAAAATTATCACTGACTTTGGGTGTTGCCACTGACCCAACAGTTTCACCCTATTGTAGTACCATCAACCATCAACATCTCATGGGGTACAATCTGATAAACATGAGGAAAACTCATAAAAGCTCTCATGCATTATAAGAAAATCACTCGACTCCATCAGCTGTTCAAAGTGAAGAAAGCGTATCTGATCGGATGAAGATAACGAGCCCCTACATTAGGGAATCTCAAACTGCGGCGCACGTGCCACGTTTGGTGCATTGGGCCTTCTGAAGTGGCACATGGAAGCCGCTATGGAAAGAAAAAAAATTGTGTAATATCTTTGAATTTGTTTTTATGTTGTTGATATTAATTTAAACCATTCTGGGCCTCTTAAAAGGCCTCATATTTAAAAATTTTGAAGGGCTCCATCCCCATGACCCAAGCCGCCCCCCTCCCCTTGAGTGGGCCCCTGGACCCCACACTATAAAATACTGTGCCAGCTTCACATGTTTGATAGTGGTGCAGTACAAGTTCTCGACAACAAATATGGCACTTCGACAATAATAATTGAGAACCCTTGTCCTACATCCTCCCTACTCGCCCGCCCCCCCCCCCCTCCCAAGGTATCGCCATGTCAGATTGATCAGTCCTTGGATTCTGAGGCAGAAATGGTAGAAAGCAAAGGAAAACCCCTCCAGTAAAGAAACAAAACAGAAGTTCAGCAGTACACGAGTACACGGATTGTCACCAGCAAACTCCAGGCCTGTACGGAAGAGCGTGGGGGCGATAGCGCCAAAAGCGAAACCTGGTGCAACAAAGAAACAGTTCTGCCCTGCAGGGGAAACAAAAGTCAAGCCAGCCACTGCAAAGCCAAAAGGTAAGCCTGGTTTGAAGTCAAAACTGCAAACCCACAAACTGCAGTAGAGTCAGTGTCTGCCCCAGAATTGGCTATACCCGCTGGTGTTTCAAGTCTAGACTGAGCAAGTTAGAAAGTATGATTGAAATGTTGTGTTCATCACAACTTCACGGGCCGCAAGGTTTGGTCAATTATGGTTATACCTCATGATTAAACTGCTTACTGAAGGTTCAGGATTGAGTTTCACATTCTGATGGTTTGCCAAAATTATGGGAACAAGTAATAGAGATCCATGTGTGACAATTTGATTAAGTCAGAGATATAACTTGGAGGAGCACAAGTCTTTTAACCACACACTCAGTGCAATAACAAAATAGTCCTTCATTAAAGACGAAAGTATAGAGTAAAATGTGAGAGCAATGAGGACGTCTACTCCACCCTGCAGCAAGTTATGGTCGACCTCGACATCCCACGAGAGGATGCGGCTATTATGCTGATAGCCACTGCCCACCTACTTCCCAGGAAGCAACTGCTGAACCCTGTAACATGGGCCGCAACCCGATGACAGCAAAGTTCATCTTAATGTGCAACCGTGACCGGTTTTGTCTGCCTATGAGAGCAAACCTAAACCACTAAATCCACCACCAATACATCTTGTGAAACAGCCCCTGCTAGGATCTTGGTCGGAACAGTCCTCCGGCTACCGATGAAATCCTGCCACAGCCAGCTCGCATCCATCGCTTATGAACTGCGAACTGAAAAAAATGTCTCCACTAGGATCTTTGTTAGGAGTACTGAAGGATGACACCAGGAAAAGGGTACTTGCGAGTGGACAACAAAGGAGTAACAAAAGAATATCTTGAAATTATCTTCAACCAACATGTTTAATCATAGAAATGAATAAGGATGTCTTTTAGGTTGAGAAAAACAAACTAACGTTTTAACTCTTTTGTCTTCAAGTTTAATTTCTTCTGATGTGTGGTTAGCTACTGGATAAGAGAGTGATCTAGAGCAGTCAGGCCAGCATAGTAAAAAGACTTTATCCACACAAACGTGCCAGGAGTCATCATGTTCACGACACTGAAACTCCTGCTTTGAGAAAAGAATTTTAGGTGGGCTACAGGGAGGCTTGACGGAAACATGCGAGGGAGCGAAGCGACCGAGGGGGGGGGGGTGTGTGGGAAGGGGGATCTACCCCTCCCACTAAAGGAACTTTTTGAAAATACGCATTGAAAAGACGTGATTTTGGGCATGGTTAACTAATATTTTAGAAGTATATTTTATGAAAATTATCAGGGATTGTTTTCAAAAAGATTACAGGAAGTATGTGAAAACTGCAATTGGGCAGTGATACTTTCAAGGGAGTGAAACCTGTGTGGGAAGGGAGATCTCCCCCTCCCAAGGTAGGAACATTCTGGAAATACGCATAGAAAGGAATGTGATTCTAGGCATGGTAATATACCTATTTGATAGGTAAGTTTCATGAAAATTATTAGGAATTGTTGTCAGTTTTTCAAAACTATGCACAGGAAGAATGTGAAAAACTGTAATTGGGTAATCATACATGCAAGGGAGCAAAGGGACTGAGCAGGGGAGGGTGTGGGAGGGGGTATGCCCCCTCCCACAGTAGGAACTTTTTGAAAATATGCATAGAAAAGACATGATTTTGGGCATGGTAAATAAATATTTAAAAGTTATATTGGATGAAATGCAATACTGAATGGGATCCACAAATTCAATTGGCATTTATATGTAATTGTTGCTTTATCTGATACCAATGTATTCAGCAAATATACGAAGACAATTTTTATGAATAAACTTTAAACTTTTCAATGTCATTGTATATGTATGTATGGGCATAAACAGCACAATATTTCTTTTGAGAGCAGATACATAAATCCTGATTTTTCATATTAGTGTTAAGAGCAAAACATAACTACAAATTTAGTAAACTTCTTTGATTTATACTCAAACTTGTAATTTTGCTGATGTGGAGAACCTTGCAGATAGTGTGAGATGGCAAGCATTTATGTTCTATTCTTGATTTATCTAATTGTTTTGCGGGGCGCATAAAGTTTTATTTGTGTCCTATTTCTTCCACATTATTTAGATGGAGAGAAAAAAGAAGGATTTGTGGCAGGTCTGTGCGGATCAGTTAAGGGCTGCTGGTGGGCCTGTACATCGGTCAGGAGAGGAAGTGAAGCGTAAATGGCAGTCTCTTAAGAGCCAAGCTTTACGAGTCAAGGCTGATGTCAAGATGACCGGTAAGTTTGGAATATGAACTTATTAATTTAACTTAATAATGTGACACTAAAGACATTTAATGTAGATGTCATTCATTCCATCAATTGTCATGACATTACGACCACTTGGTACTGAATACCTGAGTTGCCGTTACCACATATCTCCAGATACAACATGTTTGGTCGAAATACAGTGTGTATCAAAACAAAGTAGACACTTCGTCGCTGAATTCACGAAGTGGCACAAACCTCCAAAATTGCGTCCAAAGTCAAATTTGAGTTATTTCCAGTTTTGTCATTCTCTGGCCATGGTCTTTCATTTCACAAAATTTTAGAACCCAATTCTCTCTAATCAAAAAGATAATTAAAGTGCCAAACAGACACGAGCCTGAAAATCTACAGTAAAAAAATCCACGAACCGGCACCAGCGCGCGCGCGCCGTAACGCGCCATTCATTTGTGTACATAAAACTCAACGGCGCGCGCGCCCTTGTGCCGGTTCGTGAATTTTTTTTCTCTTGCGCGCGCGACACGAACGCTTGTGCCGCTTCGTGCGCGCAAAATCGTACTTGTTTTCTATACGAAGTGCCACTTCGTGGATTCTTCCTATGCTGAAGCAACATTTTCTACAAAACGACACCTGCGTTTGAAGCTTTACTGTGTTAAAATTTGAACTTAGTTTAAGGACAATTCGACATGTAAGGCAAGAGTAGAGTCTTGGCTGTCTATCTGTGATTGAATCATACAGTTTAACTTCATAACAAATCGTAATGAGCAGTTGAAAGACTGATAAAATCTTTATTCGCGTTTTACTCGAAAAGTGATTTCGCGCATCTTCGGTCGTGCGTGCCACTTCGTGAATTCAGCGACGACTTAGAAAAAATTTATTATTACACAAAAATTCCATGACCTTGAGATTATTTTTTGATGTGAATATTTGACCTTGGATCTCAGCTATCTGATGACACTGTTGGAAGCATTGAAAGCATTTCTCAGGCATCAGGTGAGCACAACCCACTTTGTCATCGGCCAAAAATGCATTTGCGCACAGAATTGTGTTCTAATAGTCCACGTTAAATGCCTTGCAGACCAATGCTACAGAAGATTTCAACTGACGTGCACAAATATTGAATTCTCAACATGCTCAGAGAAGAGCTAATATCAATTCTGTGACAAGAAAGACAAAAATAAAGTAATAATTCAGATATACCATTCTAAAAAAGAAGAAAATGTCATTTTTCGGTCAATTTACAGTTCATCTTGAAAACAACTGAGGATTCAATACTTGTGCACATCAGTTGAAATCTTCTGCAGCATCGGCCTGCAAGGCATTAAACATGGACTATTTAAACACAATTCGGTGCGCAAATGCATTTTAGGCCGATTGGACAAAAGTGGGCTGTGCTCACTCATGTGTGAAATACTTTCAGTACCAACAGTGTCTTCAGATAGCTTAGATCCAAGGGAAAGTATTCATATAAAATCATAATCTCAAAATCTTGAAAAAAAAATTTCTAAGTGTCTACTTTTTTTTGATACATACTGTATAGGAAGGGCAAAGACAGGTGGACAGAAGGAGAGCAGATCAAGAAATACCAAGCGGACAACCTTCACGACTCGAGGCGACAACCCAGTTACCGCTTACGCCAACCAAAGGCCAGGAAAGAAGTGTCCACACTGCAGTAGGAACCATGACCTAGCTGCGTGCAGAGAATTCCAACACAAATCATGTGACGAGTGACTGAAAATCGTGAGAAAGGCAACCCTTATAAAAATGAAACATCTTATTGGGAATACCATGGTAGTACCATGGTATTGACCAAAGTACCATGGTATATTGGTCAAAACCATGGTATTACCATGGTTCATTTTTGTAAGGGAAGGCAAACTAATTTTACTTTTTAATTTGTTTTGTACATGTATACATGACTTCCTTGCATTGATGGTACAGTATAATGTACACGTACATGTAGGCCTACATGACAAAATTCAGTATGTGCATTTACATGAGTTTTCAGTCACACGGAGTCTGATTCCGAGTAGTTTCGTGTACACAGTGTACACAAATTTTAAATCATGTACATGTACTGTAAGAACTGAACATGTTCTTTTATCCCCTCACCCCCCAACAAAAAATATAAATTAAAATCATAAGAATTTACGCATACTTATGGTGTTGTTGTTTTCTTTTTTTTTTTAAATAGGGGGACTGCATCTGGAGATATCAAGGCATTCCGAGCAGCTTACGGCAAATTGGGTGAGATACGATCCAAACTCAAGTCCTCTGTTCCAGCAGTCGCCCTCACAGCCACTGCAACCGGAGACGTACGCAACCATGTCATCGAAAACCTGGGGTTGCGAAACTAGATATTGGTGAATGAATCGCCGGGCAAACCAAATATAAAACACGTCGTGATTAAGTCCACGACAAGAGATTTGGACACAATGTTCAAGTGGCTGGCAGATGAAGTGGAGACAAACAGGGAAACTTCCAATAGGACCATCATTTACTGCCAGTCGAGAAAACTGTGCAGTGAAGTGTATGCCACATTTTTGGCATTGCTGCCAGAAAGTTGCCACAAGTACATCAACATGTACCACCGAAACACGGAGAATGACGTCCAAAAGGAAATTATTGACAATATGTCGGTGCCAGATGGTGACATACAAATTTTAGTCGCCACAATCGCGTATGGAATGGGCGTGGATATTCGGAATGTGAGTATACTGTGTGGACACCAAAGTGATCTGGACGATTACATCCAGCTTAGTGGCAGGATTGGACGAGATGGGACGCCCAGTGTGGCAGTGACGTTGTGCTACCCCGGGGACAGTGCGGGAAGGAAAACAAGCCCACAGATGAAAGAATTCTTGGATGGTAAACAATGCAGAAGATCCGTCATCAAAGCTGCATTTGGTAATGAGCAAAAGTACGATGAAAATACTTCATGCTGTGATGTGTGTGAGGAATCATGCAAATGTGGTGAGTGCAAAAGGGCAAATGGATTTGAAGTGGAATACAAATTGCGAAAAGCATTGACAAAGGGTGATGATGACAGTGAACTGTTGTTAAACATTCCCACCCAAAGTCAAGTCGACAGTTTAGAGCGTTCTCTTGAAGACTACAGGCAAAGCTTGTTAAGCGATGAAACAGATCACATGTGATGCAGACATTGTTAGTGGTATGCCGCCGTCTGTGATTGGCAAAATATTGAAAGAAGTGAATGTTGAAATGGACTTCAATACGTTTCGCTGTAGATATGGTTTCCCTAGACACAAAGCTGCACATGATATCTATGCAATTGTTTGGAGGACTCTTGACAGAGATCCATATGAGGCATCAACCAGTAATGTACTGTGCGAAACGGATAGAGAGAGCAGTGAGCCATCTGACAATGAATACCAACGGCCCATGACAGAAGTCATCGACAAACTTAGAAGGGGCATTTCCAATTGAGGGGCTAGAGGTACAGCAGCACGACGAGTTGGAACATGCTGGACTGCAGCGAATTATAGGAACTTCTGGGATACAGATTCCGACAGAAGACATTTTCCAGCTCAAGTAATTTTTTAACTTGCGCTAGCGCACACTGAGGAGACTGAAAAGGTAAATAGAACACTTTAAGGAATAAAACATTGTTGTAATTTACCAACAGCTGGCTCAAAAGAGAGGAATGTCTGAGTATATGAGACGAAGGGAATGTGAGGGTACTGCTGGAGGAAAGGGTGGATATTTTATTGACAGTATCATCGCCTCAACGGGAAATGTTCTGAGTGAGAACTGTAACGTGAAGAACAATGACTTTGACAGTAAAACCAATCTATACGTCATTTTTGATGGCCCCCCCACAACAGCCATAGACAGCAAACCTGTAGTTCTCGGTAAGACGACATCAGCACGATTACTCCAGCATTTGACAGAGCATGAAAATATGCTCATTTCCACCGAAATCTTTGATGTCCCGAATAAAACGTCAAAGAACGATAAGGATACGGCACTGGGGACATCTCGATGTTATGTCAACTCTTTAGCGGAGAGAGCATTTTTGTAAATTACACTTCACAAGCAAACTGAGACATATAGTTCTCAGAAAGGCAACATCAGTGGGATTACTTCAGTGTTTGACAGTGCCTGGAAATATGCTCAATTCCACCAAAATCTTTGATGTCCTACACAAAATACTGAAGAACAACAAGGACACAAGCACTGTGGACATCTTGCTGTTATGAAAACTCTTTAGCAGAGACAGCTTCCCAAAGAAAAATAGACATTAAAGCAAGATTGGCTTTCAGTATTGTTGGTGATGTGGACCCTAACCCGGCTGCACAAGTTTTCACATTGCTGGACACAGGGAATGGATTTTGGGAGAGAATCCTACTTCCCTTCCATTTGTAATTTCAGGAAATATTTTTCGTGCCTACATCTGTTGGCCCATTATTTTGACATTGAACTATTTGTGTTCCTTCAAGAGAGGCGATACTTATCTTGTACACAACTGATTTTCTTGGCAATAAGGAACTATTATATTTCTACAGCATTCATTAAATGTTTTGATATTGAGTACAATCACCTCACCTCATCTGTGACTTCATTTGAAAATTGCATTGTTTTTGGATAACAAGACAATTAATGTTCAACTGACTTTGGGTTTTTTTTCTGAAATGACTTCTCGCGTTTGCAACCATGAAACATTTTGTGGACATTGAACTATTTGTGTTTCTTTGAGAAAAGCGATATTTTTCTTGTATAGAATATTCAGAACTGTTATGACAGGAACAGCTTTCGTTATTCTTGGTGCCGTGTAGCCTTCTATGACTGCACAACTGTTCACAATGCTGGACACAGGAGAGTGGATTTTGGGAGGGAATCCTACTCCACTTCCTTGGAGTTTGGAGTTCCTAAAACACACAATAAGAACACTGATGCCACTGTTATCAAAATTTTCCAAGATAAACTTGGCGTGCAGTCTACACTTTGTGTTTGAGAGTTGCTTTGAAAGCCCAGACAATGAAATTCAACAAGCAATGCCTGGAAGACGGAACTGGTGGAAATCCAGACTTCAAAGGGTCAGGTGGATGGTTGCAAAGATTGAAAGAGAGGCATGTCATCCGTCAACTCTCCATGCAGGGTGAAATCCTGTCATCTGCCCCAGCCCCCACGTCAAGCCATTTCTTAAGCAGCTCAAAGAGATTATTGAAGATGGAGATCTCACTCGGGAGTAGATTTACAACTGTGATGAGAGGAGGCTGAATTGTAGACTCCTGCCACATCGTACCTACATGTAGTGGGTGCGATAGAAAAGACAGCAGTGGAGCATAAAAAAAGGAAAGAACGTGTGACCCTCCTCGCTGCATCCAATGCATCTGGGAGCCACAAATTGCCCCTAGACTAATAATCGGGTTAAAGCGAAAAATCCGAGATGTTTCAAGAACGTCAACATGGCTGCTCTTCCTGTCAGCTACAAATACCAGAAGAGCGCTTGGATGGACAGTCAGATCTTCGCCAATTGGTTCAAGCAGGAATTCGTGCCCGCTGTGCACAGGCATTTGACCCAGAGAATTAACATGTACATGTCTTCTATTTCTATCATAGCCATCATGACTACCTTTTCTCTTTTTGTCGCCATTTTTCCCCGACCACTCAGGTTTCAGATCAAGTCTACAGCTGACCGAGCCCAGGAGGCAGAAGTAGCAGACATCACAACTTTGCGTCTGCCTGCAGCCGTTGATCCCCGCTAAGGAGGCCAGAGCCATCTGGCACCGGCTATGAAAGCTGCCGTGAGCGACAAGTTACGCGAACTTCTCTCAGAGGTACAGGCAGAAGAGCCCGCCGGGTACCAGCCATCAACGTCCATCGATTTCCTCATCACGGGAAGGAAGTTTACTGTAAAGTTTGTGGAAGTTGCAGAAATTACAACTTTGCATGTGCCTGCAGCCATCAATCCACACTACCGAGGACAGCACCATCTGTT
>JZLH01S0126772.1:66392-77498 GCA_001188425.1 Eucidaris tribuloides
CCTAGCCCTATCATATGAAACAATCAGAATCAAAATCGGTTGAGAAATGACGAAGAAGCATTTTCAAAAATGTGGACGGACGGACGGACGGACGGACGGACGCCAGACACCACGCCATGGCATAAGCTCATCGGGCCCTTCGGGCCGGATGAGCTAAAAATAGGTAAAAAGTGCTTCTCTTTTTGCCAAAAATACAGACAGTCCCTGGAAAATAGGGACAGTTGGCAGGTACATGTATGGAATCCTTGAAGACCTCTCGATGGCTTAGTGGTCCCCAGAAGCCAACTACTCCAGTAGTGGAGAACACACAAACAGAATTCCCACAGAAAGATCCAGACTAGAGCAAGATGAAGAGATAAAACATGACATGAAAATTCACGTCACGAATTCCAGCGTGGAGCTGTCGGGTCTTGTTTCACGGTTCAAAAGGTTTTCAACATGGGATAGCTTAGTTAGGGCTTTCAGTGTACTTGTACACGTTGCCGGTTCATTCAGTTCTAGGACCAGCCATGCAATGGCTGGCACATATGTGGTACTAGAGACGTAGAGTTGCTACGTCGTGTCAGGACAATGATCGTGAAGGAGGTACAGAAGCAGATCTTTCACGACGAATATGCTCGTCGCAGAGAAGGAATGCCTCTACCCTCTAACACTGAAGCTTCAACTGTGGTCTTTCACACAGACAGTAGGATTGTTCTTGGGTATTTGAACAAAAAGACAAGAAGATTCCATACCTATGTAGCAAACCCTGTTCAACACGATGATAAATTATCCTTGATTAAAGACTATAGTACAACTATTCAACTCTATTGTCTTCAAGTTTACTTTCTTCAGTTTCATTGGCGAAAATCCGTGAGGTCATCATGTTCATCTAGGGGGATGAATGAATAGACCATCTCAACTAACTGAATGTGATGACATCACAGATTTACGCTAATGCTTAAGTTTCTGCTAAGACTGATTAAAGGGTATTGAAGTGGTCTAAGATAGGTCATGAAATGTCCAACCCTTAACTTTGTAGGTTTACATGAACAGATTTACTTTCTTTGAGATAGTTTGCAATTATACTGCCCTGGGGTGATAAACCTTGTATCTCAAAAATGTTAAATGTTTAGGACAGCCAAAATACATGGCTGCCTTAACACAATAAAAAATGGAATAGCCATCGTTTTATCTAGAAACAGTGGCTCTATTTTTTAAATTTGAAATATCAGATTTGGACAAAACAAAATTTGACTTCCTACAGATACAAGATTACCTACAAACCAATTTTGACCAAAAATTGAGATGAAAGGTTCCATCACCCTAGGGACAATATGCTTGATGAATCAAAATTTGCATCAGTATTACATCACGACATATTGCTATCTGCATTGCTGTAAACGCTGGCCTTTCCCCTACATATCTGAATATCTAGATATTGGTGTGTTAATCAATTCTTTAATCTACCGTACTTGAGGTTCTTAAATTTATTGTGACAATAATTGCAATTCCTACATGTACTAATAGTGATTCAATAAAACTTTCCAAAACATGGCACACATAGATAATATTACAAATTAACTACATTTAGTTATCTTTATCGTCACCTTACAGTAACGCCAGAATTTTCAATCAAACCCTGTAATAGACTCTCTAAACTGAAGACTTTAAATCGTGTGTACTCATAGGGACCGTTGAATCCCCCTTCGAAAATCACAGCCACACTCGGAACGGACGAACCGTTGCTATTGGTCGATTCGAAGTACGTGATGTCGGAGTAGGCGGACCTCAAAGTGTGGATGCGGAATGGATCTGACCACGATTGACAGCCGTCGATGCTGAGGCGCAACGCCAGATTCTGACGTTCGATTCTGTCAGCTGGGTTCGACAGGATGACCCAGGTCTTGTGACCCATAGAGGCCCCCGGTGGAGCAGGGAATCCGATGAGGCTGCCCTGTAAAATACACAACGATTTGAACAGATTGGGTCATATTTATGAAGGACATTTAAAGACAGACTGGATTGCTGGTTGATGATGGGAAATCATTTGTCAGGGTTCCCTGATTTGTTGTTTCCAGGGGAAAGCATAAATAAAATTGCATCAGAATATGGGAATAGTTCACTTCATATGTAACAAATACCCTCCCTACTCAAAAGTATTGCAACATACACTATACCGCATGCATTTTGATTTGAAGGGGTCTTTCTGTAATGATGTCCTAATGAAGTTTATTATTGGAAAATAAAAATTATTTGAAAAGAAATCAATGAATATAATTCCTCCTTTCTTCTCCAAGGCGGAGAGATTATCAAATGCAGACCCACCCACGACAGAGGGGTTGGAACATAAAAAAAAAACATTTTTTCGCCTCCCTATAGGGGTGGGGTGTTAATTCACACTAGCATCTTACTTCAATTTCATATTTGCCATCAAACGGTTTTGATGGTTTGGAAAGACTTCCAACAAACAAAAAATGTCAATATGTTCCTTTGAAGCTGTCTCAGAAAGAAGACACCACGCCTCGAAGAAGAAAGCGCCTACGATCTTCATAAGACAGTGGTAAGGAGGATACGCCCCATGTTTTAGACAAGACCTCTTCACGCTATAATTTCTTGTTCTTTCTGAATTCTAAAGGCGGTTTAGTATTGCTGACGTCTTAAAATTTACTATGATGCAACTTTTCAATACATGGGAAACAATAATGTCGGGAGAAGGCCATCATCTTGAATTAGTAACCTCATTCTCCTATTTCACTGTCTTATGAAAATAGGAGGCGCTTTCCTCTTTGCGGCATGGTGTCCTCTTTCTGAGACCCCATCGAAGGAGCATATTGGCATTTTTTGTTAGCAGGAAGTCTTCTCAAACCATCAAAACCATTTCAAGGGAAATATGAAATCGAATTACAATGCTAGAGTGAATAAGCACCCCACCCCTACAGGGAGGTGAAAAATTGTTAAATTGTTATATTCCAGCCCCTCTGTCGTGGGTGGGTGTGCATTTGATCATCTCTCCGCCTTGGAGAAGAAAGGAGAAATTATATTCATTAATTTCTTTTCAAATAATTTGTTATTTTCCAATAATAAACTTCGTAAGGACATCATTACTAAAAGACCCCTTCAACTCAAAATGTATGCCTTATAGTGTATGTTGCAATACTTTTGAGTGGGGAGGGAAGTTGCAGGATTGGCAGTTTAAACAGTGAATTTCCGTTGTTGGCCCGGGAGTTGCAATATTCACAATTAACATTGTCCGATATATAGATTTCTATGTTAGTAATTTGTCAGCATGATTATTTTTGTCGAGATTTTATGAAAAATGAATTTTCTATTGCACTACTCTCTTCTGTAGTGGAGTGACATTTCAGAATACCATCTATTCATAGGTGGTGTGAAATTAAAATTGTGTTGTTCTGCAAATACTCAATCTTACCTTTAAGTTAGATATGGTGTCTTAAATCAGAGGTTTAAAACAGAGTATAGTTTTGGTCGATCAGAAAACAATGTAAAACCTACTGAATATTATTTGCAATGACATATTGGAATTTTAAATCATCAGGGAGCCAATATCACAACAAGCATTTCCTATGGCAGAAACTTCCAAGATCACCCAGGTCTTGTGGCCCATGGAGGCCCTGGTGGAGCTGGGAAACCAATGAGGCTACCCTGTTAATGAAGGTGGTTTAAAGATAAGATTGAGTAGTTGCGGAACAACATAATTTTAATATCAATTCATTTCAAACCATCTATGAACAGATGGTATTCAAAAAAATGTCACTCTAGTACAGGGGAGAGAAGTTGAAAATAACATAACACTTCATTTTTGACAAATCTGCTACACAAATCCCTACTGCTGACAAAGTATTAACACAGAAATCTATATGTAAGACAATGTTCATTGTGAATACAATTGGTCACTAAATTAATGTGATAACAAGTTGTCACCTTTCTCCTTTCTTGTATGTTTGTGAATGAAATTTACCCATTATATTTATATTATCATTAATTAACGTGTTACTTAAGTTAACTTCATGATTAAGTTAATGTTGTCATCAAGTTGATGATATTTCCTTTTAATCTAATCCTAGTCTTGGTTTTCGTTTGTTGATTTATTGTCTTTTTTTTATTTGTTTATTTTTGTTATGTTTAAATTTGAATGTGTAATTTTTATTTTATAACTTTGTTGTATGTAAATTTGTTTTGTATTTGTTCATATTTGTTACGGACTTGCTGAAAAACAGCCTAACGCCTGATAGCAAGTATTTTACACCGTGTTTAAATAAATAAAACAAACAAACAAACAAAATATTGCAAGGCCAGGGAAGGAAATTCATCTGTTGAAACTGCTAATCCTACAACTATATACATTATTATATTTATTACATTTGAAGTGAACTATTCCCATATCATAGCGCAAATGTAAAATGTTGTCACTTAGACCAACAAAATGGGGAACTCTGATGAAAGATTTTCCATCATAAAGAACCACTACTTCAGTTATCTTTAAGTTAGATATGTCTCTAAAATCACACCACCATTAAAGACAAAGTATACATGTAGTTTTGGTCAATTGGACACAGTTTTCATCAATCTTTCACAACCTATAGTATTTCCAACATGGACATCAGAAAACAACATAAAACCTGAAAATTGTTTATAACGATATACTTGTGATGAGATCTTTATATTATCACAGAATCAATACAACTGCATGCATTTCCTGTGGACAAAATTCAAGATCACCCAGATCTTGTGGCCCATGGAGACCCCAGGTGGAGCTGGGAATTTGATGGGGCTGCCCTGTAAAATACACCATGATTTGAACACATTGGGTCATATTCATGAAGGGGTGAGGTTTAAATTACACACAGTGTCTAATATCAGAGGTGAAAAGCCCAAGTATAGGTTTGGTTGATCAGACAATCTGTTAGCAATCTTTCAGAAACTATGGTATTGCTACCACAGAGAACAGAAAACAACATTAAACCTACTGAAAATCTGTTTATATCGAAATATTGAGATTTTAAATTCATCAAGGAGCCAATATCACTACATTTCCTATGGCAAAAAAGGGGGGCCCCCAACTTTTTTTCTTTAACTTGCTTACCTATCACAAAATTTATACTGTGCATTATTTTATTGACAGCCCCCAGCTGCTGATGGCAAAGCTTTTATGTGTTATTTCCAATTTTCCATCTAGGGTCTAAAAATTGAACTTTTCTTCTATCTGTTATTTCATCAATTTATCTTTTTTTTTACAGTACTACTCTGCCAGCCTTCAGCTACTCAAGGCAAGGCTTTCTCCTGTTTGTTCTATCTTCCATCCAGGCTTTGCAAATCTTTCTATCTGTCTAATCTTTCCTTCTACTTATCTATGAATCAATTTATTTTTATTGTACAATACTAACCTCAAAACCCCAGCAGCATGTGGTGAGGCTTCCACACTTCATTAATTTTCCATCCAGACTCTATTTATCAATCTATCTATTTTATCCATTTATCTATCACATCGTTATACCTGTTTATCTATCTAGCTATCTGCATTTCTTTCTTTCTATCTATCTCTCAATCAATGTATCTTCACTCTTCAGTACTAACCTGACAGCCCTCAACTGCTCATGGTGAGGCTCTCCTGTTTATCCATTTTCAATGTACATGTAGTCCCTACAACCAATCTATCTACCACTCCATCTACCCAGCTATATATCTATCTTTACATATTTCTATCTGTGTGTTTATTTATCAATCAATATATCTTTATTGTACAGTACTAACCTGACAGCCCCCAGCTGCCCGTGGTGAGGCCTTCCCCTGTTTGCTTATTTTCCATCCCGGCTCTATCAGCTCATCCTTCAACAGTGTCTCCGATAGTGTCACTCCACCGTCAAAGCTGTATATCACTGCTCTTGGTTGTTGGAAGTTGAGTGTCCGACTGTTAAGGCTCACCACGCCTTTGTCGACCTCCACAGCCTACGGGAAGGAAAGCAAACAGGTGTCGTTAGAACAGGTTTAGCCAGACACCTGTGAGCTGGGGTGCTGGGGTGAGGCAGTGCCCCAGGAAGCTGAGGGTTTTTAGGGTACAACAGTGCACTGGCAAAAATCCACAAGGGAGTGATAAATGAATAGACCATCCTCCTAGGTGAATATGAGGTCATAATAGATTTTCGCCAGTGCAGTGTCCGGAGATCTGACAGTGCTGAGGTTGCAGTAGCGCTCCATGGGAGCTGGTGTACAAAGGGCTGCAGTGTCCTTGGAGAGATGACATTGCTGCAGTACCTCTGAAAGCTGGGGTGATGAGGTTGCAGTGGCATCAAAAACACTCCCAGGGGCCAGGGTATGGCAAATGATAACAAAACGGCAGAGATACTAAATGTTATCAATCATCCAGGAGCAGATAAATGAATACACACCAAAGCAAAACATAACTCACGGCCTTATGCTTTTTATGAATGACATGTTTGTCAAATATGAAGATCAGTAATTACTTAGAATTTGAAAAATACACCAAAGAGTAACATTCAGTCAGACCATCGTAGGTCCCTGGTTACACTTTGTGTGAAACTCACTGAACTAAGTCATTTTAGTAGTACTATTTCAGTACCTTGTGTTGGTCTAATCTACATGAGACTTATATGCATTAAATTTGCCATGTTCTTGAATGCATTTGGTACACATTTGTAAATTGTAAATAAATGTCACATGACATACATGATGACCACACATGCATTGTAAGGGTCTGAGAGAAGACTAGTACACTAGTACAATTTGTATCTGTACGAGACAATAATTCAAATCAAAGTCTAATGGATACTGTAATTCAACTAAAACTGAATTTTTAGCTGCAGTACTTTGCTAAATGTTCTTAGATGGTATATTCGTCTATATACTACTCGTGTATTGATGCAATGTAAATTTTTAGGCACGCAAAAGAGATGCCTTACCTTTAAAAGCAGCATGTAACATATGGACACTCTATGAAAGGGTTTAATTGTTGAAAAATCACACAACTTTGAACTTACACAGAAAGAACACCTATGAACAAAAAACATTTCTACTGTTTCTCTTCAGTATCCTTTCTGTACAAGTTTGACTGTAACATAGTTCCCCCCCCCCCAAAAAAGGAAAACTAATTCATGCTTACCAAAACTTCATTCGGATGGATGGGAATACGAAACATATCACGCTTAAATCGGGAACGACCTCCTATACTCCACGTATTGCCTCCATCATCGCTGAAGATTATCCGATTGTAGTTGGTGCAATTACTGCACATCCCCGAAATATGCACTGTTAAAGAAAATCCCAACAAATGCATGTTTACATGAGACATGGCAGGAGTGAAAAAATGAGTAACATAGAGCTGTTTCACAATGTGAGCATCGATGTGTATGTCTTCAACCTCCCGCCATCACCCATAACATTGCACCTAATGTACATTTTTGTATAAACCCATTTTACCTGTCAGAACATGACCTTTCACCTTAACACATCTTTGTCTGCTGACCTGCACCGGCTCGCCCACATGTACACTGTAGGTAACTTCAATGGAGTATTGACGGCACACCGGTTCATCAAGAAGACAATATCAGTTTCATACCTTTTAAATATTTTTTTAGATATATTTTTTTGCATAAAATAATGACACATTGAACCAACTAAATGAGTTACAATGTTGTCTCAGTAACATTTGAATTTTTAGATAAAATTGTACATTTTTGAAATACTTAACACATAACTTCAAAACAAACTCCAGTCTGTGGTTGACATGCCTTGATTTTAACCCAGCAACAAAAGTGAGTGCTAAACTAGCTTGAAAGGCAATCCAGTTCAACATAACAAAATCAAGTAGTTACACATACTCGTAGTTAGCCAAGATATTTTTTTTCTTCTGTGTGACATTAATATCCTCTTCCAATTTCTTATCTTGACCTAGGACTTTTTCATTTTAAAGTCTATTCAGTTTATCTTTGGGTAACAGTCCCTGCTTGACCCAAGTTTGATTAAAATCTCATCAGAAGTTCATATCACAAAATAATACCAATGTGATAACGAAGAAGTAAAGGTCACCAGAGAAGCAGATGTAAATTATCATGTTCACATTCCAAATCTCGACTTTTCAAAGAGAAATTTTTATTGTTTTCAAAACTGTAAGTTGGTGCCTTCCTGAGTGGCAAATGCCTACAAATATTGCACTCTTTTGGATTCGCCAACTTTTCTTATAAATATTGGCAAAAATCAGGGTTTGCCTCTGTCATTAGCGACATCAGGTGTCTTTTACAAGGATGCCAGTAATAATTCATAAACAGGCTGAAATTTGTCTATGATGAGCTTTTTTTTTTAAATACAAAAAAGCCTGGAAAATTTCCTGAAAATAGATTGCCAGGGCCTGAATTCAGGCTTTTGTCTGAAAACTGACACCCCTACTTTCAGCAACTTTTACTGCTGCTTACTGATAAATAGCAAAATTTGTGCAAATGTTTGCAAGAGTGTTTGCAAAAGGCAGTTGGCAACTAGGAGTATCTCACTGAGCAGTGAATGTTTGCTTGCAAGTGTAGAGAAATTGTATGTTCATTACTAGGGTTCATAAAAAGTTGCATTTAAATTTGTAAACAGTTTATTCTATTGTCGCAAACAGTTTTCCTTGTAGCAAAGAAATTTTGAAGATGTTACTTACTACCTCTTCTGTCTTGAGTGAAGTAGTTACATGGAACAACAATCCGTCCACATTTGAGCTGGATGCTATGACCCGGGCCTGCGAAGCATACACAATGAAACAAAAGTGAAAAAATGGTACATGTAAATGTAATCTCCCAATTGATGGCTTTCACTTCAGTTTTATATGTTAGGACTTCTTTTTGTTAAAACCTTTTGGGACTGAGTATTCAAGCCACTGGGTACATTCACAGATAAGGTTCTTTTTATTGACTTCACAAATACCAAGTGTACCTTCATTTTTAATTAACCCATTGAAGACAGTTTGATTTTGCTTAAACATACATTTCCCATAAACCTGGCGACAAGATATCTCATGTTTATTCTAAAAAAATCCATGTGTTATCATCATTTTCCAGTCTTACACTCTGCATAGTAAACAGAGTATGTTGTCGGAGCCCCCAACATTTTTTTTATTTTTCCTCATTTCTTAAAGATATTGGCTAACATTTACCACAGTTAAAAAAAATCTGAGCCGCATGATTCCCCATGCTACCAGTGTCTTTGATGAGGTCTAAAAATGAAGCCCTGAAAAAATTGTCTTTCAAAATGATTATTTAGTGGTTTAAAAAAATGAAAATCGTAAGTTGACCAGATTCACTTGCCCATTTCCTCCCATAGACTTACTGTGTGTTCACCTAGGTTAATAAAACTCGCCCCGAGTTTTATTGTTTATTCATGTATAACTTGCCATTGGCAGTGTAACTTTCCAAACTTTTGTATTTTAGGGTGTTTATTTGTCCATTTGAACACTACTATGTAGCTCAGATATCAAAGTTTGACAATTTTTTAAATTGAAGCTCCACAATGTTAGCCTATCACTTTAAAAATGGAAGTGTTTCAGAAAGTGCCCGTTTTAGGGCATGATAAATGATATAGGTCTATCTAAAACACACAACATGAGAACATTTCATTTTTTGTTCTCAGTTACCAAAACTACACACTACCTGATTACATAGTATGTGATTCAGCATGTAATTTTGTTAACACCTGCATGTCCATGCAGAAACATAGGTGCTATGTACATATTTTACATATACATGAATAAAATTATCATAGATTATTATATTTATACTTGATATATTTGTACTAGGTGCTATGTAGATGTTGTGCATACTATTACTATTATCATTACTTATTATTTATTATTATACATACAAAATTTGAGAATTGGAATTAGGCACCTCCTTGGCCATGCTAAGGCCATTAGGGTCTATAGTGATTTACAGTGGGATTGTATTTGATAAATTTTGTATTATATTGGTATATTTGCATAGTGAGTTCATGTATGCACAGAACGTGCATTGGCATCCACAGGTGTGAATTCTTGTTTGTACTGTACTGTTAGTGTGATGGTGCAATTGTGCAAAACACATACATACCAGAACTGGCAGAGCTTATGTCAACACATGACCTCATTTGTCTCGTCCAATATTTTGTCAGTTGTTCAGCAGAAGGGCCCTTGCATACATGTATGTTCCCAGCTGAAGGGTCTGAACAGATACTTTTCTCTAATTTGAGAAATATTACTTAATTTGATATTTGCACTTAACAGATTGACAGAAGGATCTAAAAATATAATCTGACCTTGATTTCATGTGAAAAGAGCCAATGGCTTTTAAGTTAGAGGCAATTGAAGGTTAAGGCCCTTCTGCCGGGAATATTTGCTAGGGCCCTTCTGCCGGACAACCAACAATATTATAAACTTCATTCCTAACCTCCCACACTACCAGATCAATTTGAGGGCTTAAATTCACATGATATAGTTGAGTTGCAATTGCAATCTGCAAAATATTGGTGTATCCAATAGACCTTAAGTAAGTTTGTGCTGTGTTTTTCCTCGACTTCATATGTCCCTATTGTGGATTGCTTTTAACAGTAGAAGTAGGGATACAGGAGAAACCCTATAGACCCAGTGTGTTGCAGACCAAGGATCCGATAGACCAATTTTCCATTAACAGTAAGGGTCTGATAAACCAAGGGTCCTTTACACTGATTATCAAAAAGAGTCTTGTAGAAGTATTTTCAAAAAGGGTCCGATACACCGATTAATCATATAATATGTATGAGGGACACCAAAATATTGCACATTTTTCCCCTGAATTACTGGAACCAATAATTTTGTTTAATTCAAAATGACAATGACAGCAACAACAGTATTATAATAAAGGTTACCTGGTACAAATAATACTGGAACTGGCAACATTTTTAATACTGTCTGTGAAGAGACATCATCAGGTGAAGTCCAAGTTTCCCCAAGATCATAGCTCTATACAACAAATAGAGACAAAGTCGCAAGAATATAAGAGTAATTATATACACTCACAACTTCACAAGTCATCTAATTAGACTGCATTTCTGCATACATTTAAATCTATCATCTATACATCAATGAAAATGTAAAGGGATACACAC